>WUAW01002067.1:42486-53770 GCA_017165845.1 Thaumetopoea pityocampa | reverse complement strand
ATTTGCGTACGCCAACGTAGACCCCCGTCGAGTCTCCCGTGGACTCCTGGGGGTCCACCTGGACCACTTTGTGAACTAAGGATCTAAACCATGTAATAATGATGACATCCAAGTATACAAGTTTGTTTGGAAAGGTATAAATCGATAGGATTACTTAAATATTATTTGTGGGAACAATGAGGCTGGTATGTTTAATGCTAAACAAAAGCCTATAAATATAAAAAAAAATAAAAAAGTTTGTTATAGAATGTTCTAGATGGCTACGAGTTGTGACGTATAAAACTCACCAAATCTACTACTGGTAATATTAAATTTTTGTCATTAATTAATTACTTATTTATAACTAATAATCCTTTTATAATACGTATCTCTCTTACTTTGCACTTTTGTATTATTTGCTATTATTACGACTGTTACGACATTATGAAGTTTACTTTACGAGTATTTGCTAAAAAAATTGGTTCCTAAACTAAAAATATTATATAAGTAATGTATTTTTTGTTTGAATAAAGAATTTTGCATCTCTGGAAAAAAATAATCCATGAGTATCAGAAGACCATCCAGAGCCTTCAAATACCCTCACGTTTTCTCGATTCTAAACCTAACCCTAATATGTAAATTTAACTATTTTTACTGATTTATTGATAAATATATTCTACTCGTACGACGCACATTTGTAAATAAAAATATTTTTGTATAAAAACGTATTTTTTTCTCTAGGGAAATACACGTTCCAATCGGCTGATGCTTAAGTTATTCATATACGAAATGAAGAATGGCTGTAATGCCGAATCCGGACAAGTCTCAATTTCGGCGT
Organism: Thaumetopoea pityocampa; assembly: GCA_017165845.1. NCBI lineage: Eukaryota > Metazoa > Arthropoda > Insecta > Lepidoptera > Notodontidae > Thaumetopoea > Thaumetopoea pityocampa. Next base: position 52,953 of record WUAW01002067.1, on the reverse strand, counting down.
GTTCAACTAAATAGTGAAAGTGTGGGTAATTGGGGCCCGGTTACCTGCAGCATGTGCCGAACGTCGACACCGGTGGACAAGCAATAATAACATTAAACTTATACAGTTTTTATGGCGGTTTTATGTGCTCTTGTGAAATTTTCTGTGGTTTACATGCATTTTGAAAGGTAAACTTCCGCTCGACCGCCGGACTTCAATGTATTTGTCACCGATTTTTTGTACACGTAAGTACTTACTAGGGAAAGTATTGAAATCGAATTGTTTAACATAATTATTCTTTTGTAGATAAATACATACAATTTTCCCTGGATCTCCGGCGGCGATCGAACTCGAGTCTCCCGCGTGATCCTCGGGATACTGACCACTATACCACCGAAGAGTTGGGGTGGGCAGAGACCACTTCTTTCCACTTGCTACGATCGTTTAAAGATGATTGTTTAATGATCGTTTAAAGTAATTATTCGTAGCCCACTTTTCGCCCTCGCAAGAGATGAAATGTTTCAGGTGAACTACGACGCTGCCATTTTATAAATTTCAAAAATGTTAAGAGTTCCTCATTGCGTTCCCACGAAAAGGAAAGGAAAAAGAGTAGAAAGGTTCTTTTGTAGTAATTCGAAATACAGAATAATAATGACATATTGTTTAGCAAAGAATAATTAATTAGCATATAGTTTTATTTACTTACTAATACAGGCTGACTGACAGACAAACATACAGTCTAAACCGGTGGGTCTAGAACTATGAAGTTTTGTACATTTCTTTATATAACGCAGGTAAGCACCGAGGAAGGAACTTTAGCATACTTCTTCAAACGGGGTTAAATATTTAATATGAGCTGGTTATTAAAAAAAATAACTTCGGCACAACTTTAAAATAACTTTTGACATACAGTGACGAGGAGTGAAAATTTTCAAAACCGAAGCCGTTTTGATAAGTCACTCAAGATGCATCGAATCTTCCATTTTTTTAATTGTAAGGTTGCATGTTATTTTAGAAGGCAATATTCACTTGTTTCTGTGATTGTCAATACTGCGGTCTATACGGGTATAGGATGTAAGAGTTTCTCAAAGGGAAGCCGGTGGGAATCGGTATATAAGGATGCCTCACCATTAGATGTTACTAAAGGGGTATTATGTTAGTATTATTATAAAAATACACCTTTCCTACCTCAACCTCTTACCTTTCCTTCCTTTTCGTGGGAACGCAATGAGGCATTTTGGCGCTTTTGAGCCCTAAGATGGCGGCGTCGTGGTTCGCCACCCGATACGTCTCGTTTCCCGCGAGGGAGAAAAGTGGGCTACGGATAGCCACCTTGCTCGTAGCAAGGGGAAAGAAGTGGTCTCTGCCTACCCCATTTCTTCGGTAGTATAGTGGTCAGTATACCCGCCTGTAACGCGGGAGACCGGGGTTCGATTCCCCGCCGGAGAGCCAGGGAAAAGGGCGTGAGTGTATGTATGTATGTATTATAAAAATATCCGAATTGTTATTATTATCATAAATGGTTGATAGGATGAGTGAAGCTAGTCTTGCTAGGCTACACTGAAAGTTTTGGACTCCTGTCTCTCATTAACAAATTTTATTTCAAAAGTTTATAAAAAAAGTGTTTTATTCATTTCAATCTTTCAAACGACTCCAGAAATTTCTTCCCTATCAGACTAAGATAACACTTGCGCAATCTCTTCTGCTTCCACTTTTAGATTATGTTGACGTTCGTTTTCTCGACGCTACCGAGGAACTTCTTAATAAAGTCGAACGTTTGCAAAATTTATGTATTCGTTTCATTTTTGGTCTCCGAAAGTATGACCATGTATCGGAGTTTCGGAAACGTTTGAAGTGGCTGCCTATTCGGGAGCGTCGAAATGCTCATGTTCTTTTCTTTATTCTATTCTTCAACTCGAATTCATCAGCCTATCTCCGAGAACGTTTTGAATATCTTATCCCCAGGGAAGAACCCTGACGCACAAGCTCTTCTCTTCTCTTGCTATCCCTCAACATAAATCCAGTCGTTACAGTGAGTCTTTCACTGTGCGTGCGGTACGCCTGTGGAATTCACTTCCTCTTTCTATTCAGGATAGCTCATCTTTCAGTGTTTTCAAGGAAAGAGTTAAGGAGCACTTTCTCTCAAAATAATATATGTATATATGTAATTTAGTATGTTTTCGGTATTTGTATATGTATGTTTGTGTATGCTTCTGTACCTAGTACACTGGATCCTATTCTCCTTCTAGTCTCAAATACTTTTGCACTCTAAGGTTTGTTGGAAGAAAACTCAATTTTTGAGTTAAGCTCGCCTTTGTACATGTTTTTTCTCTATTTAAAAATGTATTTACATGTTTGTGTACAATAAGAATAAATAAATAAATAAAAATATGCAATTTAATTTAATATTTCATCATCATCAGCCCTTGGAAGTTCATTGTTGGAAATGGGCCACCTCCCCAAAAAAAGGTATTTGCCATAATCTCCATGTTTGTAGGCATCTTGGAGATCACGGTAGCTTTTAACTGAATGACAATTTATCGTTTCTGTCCGTTATACTGCTACATTTCTCAGCTGGTTTTCATATCACTCACGACAAAAGAGAGTGACGCTGTTATTTTTTATGACAAATAGAAAACCAAATAGAAGAATAAACTTGAGCACTTAAAATGGACTTAACATAAAAATATTTTAATTTTTTTTATGTTCGAAGATTCTTCTCTTTTCCCGAAAATCGGATTTGATGAGAGAGACAGATGAGGCACTGATAACTTCAATCAACATGTAAATATTTTTAACAGAAACTAGGAAAATAAAAATTAAGAAAAATTTAGAATGTAACATAAAATATTTTGAAAAGCAACAAATTAAGTTAAAGAAATTAAGTTACGAGTTGCAACTTGCATAAGACTTTTAGTTTGACCCTCGTACTCATTATTATACCGAGGTTTAACAGTACATAGGTTACGTAATCCGCATGTTATTCAAACTAGACGACGCACGTCACCCGTAAGTGACCGATTGGGATCTGTGTGGTAATTAATTCATTCGTAATTTGTTCGACCACCTGCTGCTGTTGATATGATTGAACAATCTAGCGACGTACCAGTTTGCCGCAAATTCAAGAGAGGGACGCATGTCAGGAAGTTAGTTTTAATATTTATTTTTCATCATCAACCCTAGTTCACATTAGACCCCATTACAGGGCTCCCATCCGTTTACTAAAAGAGCGTTAAGTGACATTTTGCGAAATTTGAGTCATATTATACTAAGTGAAAGAGCATTTTTTTTTTCTCTATCAATCAGTCCGGATCATATTTTCAATCTTTATTTAGTAGAAATTAATGGACATAATGAAAATAACACAAGAAAACAATTAGATCCTTTTTTTAAATAAAAAGATTGATAATAATCAATATTTTTAATGTATCTTTAAGCTATTAAGCTAGTACTAGGTTTTTATTAAGCTAGTACGTTTTACTACCCTAGGTTACATAGTCACAATCAGGTGGGATTGTAAAAATTTTGTAAAATCTAGAATGTCGATGGATTAGTCACATAAGAACGAAATGCGAAAATTGAACAACTTTATGGAACATTACCGAGGCGAAAAAGGAAAAGTGGAAGATAAGAAAAATATGGGAGGAGAATGACTCAAAGGATCCAAAAGATAGAGGAGAATGGTTAAAAGCAACCAAACATAGTATGATTTGAAGGAGGCCTATGTCTACGTGACAACCTAATAAAAAACGAGTTGCTGATGTCAGCCCTTGAGGAGAACAAAAAATAATTTTCATCGTTTACGTGAGTTTTTTATTTATGGTATTGATAACGTCACATACGTCACATCGGAGCTGATGGAAATTTTTCGTCAGTAGAGAGGTAACAAAAGAAGAAAGAAATACAACGTGTTGGTAAGTATCATTATCATTCAGCCCACAGATGTCCACTGATGGACAAAGGCCTCCTCTAATGATCGCCACACCGAGCGGCTGTGAGCCGCTTGCATCCACCGATTGCCTGTGACCTTCACCAGGTCACCTAGTTGGGGGTCTACCTACATTAGAATTGAAGATATTGCTTGATCCCTGTTTTAGTAGCCGCGTTTAGGTACGAGAGCTCAACTAAAAGTGGTTCTAAGACTTGAATAACGAAAGATTAAAATATGTCAATAATATTATAATAGTGCCTCTTTATTTCTTACCAGGGTAACGGCTTGTACTATTATTATTCTACAATAGAACGAACATTTAGTATAACCTCCAATATGACTATAGGCGTGGAGGTAATGACAAATTTATGAAAGTGGCTTATGTACAGCAGTGTACTTGAATATGCAGATGATAATATTTGCGTCGGATAAATCTTAATATATAGCTTTTCGACCGTTTTTTCGTCCATGGCGACCACTTCAACTCCTAATAGGTCGAGCGTTGGTGCATCCGAAGATGGCTTATGTAGCCGATCCTCGCAGCGAACTCCCGCGCACAGTGCGGGCACGTGAGCACGCCGTTTAATATTTACTTGCTGATTACAAGAAGGACGTTTTAAGAGTGAGGAATTGATTATAAGAATCGGGGCTGTTAGGTAAAATATTAAAAAAAAAATCTTTTAATAATTTATTATTGCTCTGACATGAAAAATTTAATACATAAAAACAAATTAACAAATTTGCAGATGCATAAAGCGTGCTATAATGTTCAAATAGCAGTAGGCCACAAGAAAATTGTAAAAAAGGAGATCATAAGTCAGATAAAAAAATTAGGTCAGATCCGGCTTTGGGTGGAACAGTCTCGAGAGGGTGGCCATATTTGGGCAATGCTTTTACCCTCGGGTGTTCTTAAATCAAAACCAATTTAATATTTTCACTAACATTAATACACAAATCGATGGTTAAAATGTATTTATTTTAATGTTAAATATATTCTTAAAAATCTTGTAAGTTTGCACTAAACAAAAGGCTTTTGTTATTCTTGTTCCCGTTAAATAGAGCAGTGGTAATACCGAAATGCAAAATACTCGTATAACGAAGTAACATCGCTCCGCTTTAAGTGGACATTTATTTCCGACAACGATCTTTTGACTTCTGTTTCTTATTGTGTTTTTATATTTTAACATTTTTGACGAATCCCCTATTCGTCGTAATTATTCATAGCATATTCTGACTATAGACAGAGTTTGGTGTTCTAAAGAAACGTAAAAAGAAACTTGGTCATACTTACAACATAAATATCTACGTAATCATTCAAGTGCTTTGGGAAAACGAAACTTGATTCTCTGCCCACCGACGCTTTCACTTTTTAAATAACAGTTCAATCAATAACGTTCAATCAGTTAATACCGTCAATAATTTAACACGGCCTCCTGTTTTATTATGCTTTTAAAATTGTAAAAATATAGATAAATCTATACTCTATGGATATAAAATTATGTATTTATTGTTTACGATGTCGGCCATTTTGTTCCTATAAATAAATCCATTATTATACTTGTACCGTAAGTATTTATTCCAAATTTAATTCTTGTGTATGTGCGTTTAATTTTTAGGTAAACAATGTAATGTAATCAAGGAAGATATACTCGTAATAATAATACAATTATCGTATTTCATATATCAATGCTGCTGCTAAAATTAGGATGATATAGGGATTTAACATAGTAGAAGAATAAATTAATTTATTGATTTTTATATTTTCACACAGTCCCTTACTTTATATAACCTAGTATATAAATACACTAATCTATGTCTATAATCTATGGACGAGGAGTTTTGGCGACAACCCGAGTGAAGCATCACTTCAAGTTTTATTTTAACGTTTTATAGAATTTATTGTAATGTTTAATATATAAATTTGATGTAGTATTGTATATTAGTTGTCAATAACCGTGAACAATATGGAAATATTGAAATAACACTGTGAGTTACATAGCAAAGTGATATCAATCCTGCGACCTGTGAGACCTGCGAAAATATTGCCTGGTCAAATTGGTATTTGCTGGATTGACTTCAAAACCACAAATAGCAATAAAACGTGACACACCATTATTTTATTTCTAACTTAAAAAAGTATTACATAACTTCAAAAATATATATACACCGGCAGAAATGGCACGAATTCGCAGCCGAATGCCACTATGAAAAATAGTAAAGAATCTATAGACATAAGGTTTTGGCGGCAACCCGAGTGAAGCATCATTTGAAGTACCTATTATTTTAGCGTTTTATTTTATTGTTTTATATTAGTTTATTGTGATGTTTGAAAAATAAATTTGATATTGTTTAGTGTAATCGTGAACAATATTGAAACATTGAAATAATCTGTAAGTGACATTGCAAAGTGACTGTATTTTTTAAAGTCAATAAGACTGCGAAAACTTTCGCCTAGTTACTCTGGTAATCATCGGATTAATATCAAAAGTTTTAGATAAAATGCGAAACCTCAGCAATTTATTAATTTACTAGCTGTTCCCTGCGGCTTCGCTTGCGTTTTCAGTTTTTTAAATTTTTATTTTTAATTACCGTAGTATCTCTTTGTAAACGACATTTGCGGTGTTCCATTTTAAGGTTAAAATTACTAAGCTAATTCACTCCCTTAGGGGTGATATTTTGAAAAAACGCCGATATACGTCTGTCCACATTTATTTCTAACCAGAAAAAGGTACATGAAATTTCGTGCTAACCTTCAAAAGTGATGAACTTCCCATATAAACTTTAGACCCCTAATTCACCCCCTTAGAGGTGAAATTTTGAAAAACGCCGATATACGTGTCCATTTATTTCTAACCAGAAAAAGGTACATGAAATTTCGTGTTTTTACCTTCAAAAGTGACGAACTTCCCATCTAAACTTACAACTCCTAATTCACCCTCTTAGGGGTGAAATTTTGGAAAACGCCGTTATACGTGTACATTTATTTCTAACCAGAAGCAGGTACGTTAAATTTTGTTCTCCTTATTTTGAAAATGATGAATTTCCATACAACGGTTCATCCTTTATTATACCCCCTTAGCGGTAAAATTTCCAAAAATCATTTCTTAGTAAAATTTCAAGTTTGTAGTCCTAGCGGTTTAGGCTCTGCGTTGATGAATCCGTCAGTCAGGACAAGTACATATATGTATAGATGAAAATTATATACCTACGTTAGACAATGCTGTACGGCTTTAGATTCCTTTGCCTTCCCTTTAAAAGAGAAAACATAAAAAAAGAAAGTCAAAGGAAATCCGAATCTATAATTAAACAAAGTTATTGTTTAAATATAACTTTTTTTGAAATAAGAATGAAAAGGTAAAGGAAAAATCGTTTTAGAAACTTAATGCAAAAAATGATTAGTACCTATATAGTGTACGCACATCATATCGCTGTTGAACGAAATGTTTGCGTAAGTCCCAATACTTATTTTGTGCTTTTCGGTCTCCAGTATTGTCGTCAGTTCTTAATATGAGTATCAAATTTCAAATTATTCGTACGTCTGTAAGTAGGTGAAAAGTGAAACGAATGATTCCATTACATTCATTCAGTTACGAGTACACACACAAATAATCTGTACTTAAAGCGAGTAAAATAATTCTTATCAAAATGTTTGTAACCATATACATTCGTTATATAAATAACAAATAAATTTAAATATTAACGTGACTAGGCACTGTGTTTAATTTAAATAAATTGCTAATAGGATTGCGCACGAAGTTTATAGCGGTCGGGTCACCGTTACAGTGCTGTACGCACACAAACCTAATGAACTTACTGGTAATAAAAATATTTAAAATAGGAATGTCATTTGGAAGATTTATTTAAACATTTATCACAGTTGTTTTTTATTGACCCTGCTTTTATATTAGCGGTGACAGCAGTTTGGTCAAGCGCTTGATTTGCATGCGAGGTTGTGGGTTTGATCGATCTATGGATTTGTATGATAAATTAATTATCACTTGTTTGTGATTATTGCTTGTTTCCGTTGAAGAGAATAGATTTAGATACTAAATTTGTACTCGGAATTGTGACAACCGGCGTACTTCCTGTCACAGTGGGTCGGAAACAACTCGGTAAATTGTGTGTGTGTATTAATACGTACGTCTCTACCTACCCCTCCTGAGATTAATTAGGCATGAGTGTTTTATGTATGATTAGATTTCGCTCACGCTTTTACCCACGTGAAAAATAATAATTTTTACTTGAGCTCTCATACCACAATGGAGGCTAGTGAAGCGAAGATCAGGCTGTACATCCGTTCTTGACTTGACTTGACTTGACTAATTTTGATAAAACATGTTGCAGTATTTAAGTTGGAATAGTACTATTAAGACTGAAATAGTGTGCTTAAAATCTACCTGTTCACCTGTTGCGTGACGCTCGAACAAACAAACAGATGCGAAGAAAACAAAAAATGGTTTCCGTTTCAGAAGCCCGTAGTTAGATTTAGATTTTTTAAATACATATCTTTGTTGTATAGATTATATCAACGAACCTTAAAAAATGCGTTCACTGGATTATATTATTGTATATGGTTCATGGCAGTGCGATTCTAAAAAAAATATTTAAAAAAAATCATGAAAACATTTAAAAATATTTGTAGTAATGTCACAGGTTAGTAACTATGTAGTTTCTCATTATGACTGTTTCAACTAGTGCGTGTGATGTGGCTGTAGTCGCGTGACTCACGTGTAGGAGGGACGCGCGTCTTCGTGATAATACAACTTTTTAAAAATACAACATTTTAGTAAAACAACATCTTTTTAATACAACTTTTTAATAACAAAAATATTATTTGATTAATTTTTTGAAACATTTACTGACAAATTAGTAAAAATAAATATGAAGAAAAACATAATATTAGCACAATATTATTGTCAACTTTAAGATGGTTTTTAAAGCCGAAAGATACTTTAAAAACCACTCTGCCGATTTGGTTGAAATATATTAAGTATTATATATTGAGAAAATACATTGATGGTCTAATTGTGTCAGAGATGACTTCGATTCGGGCGCAAGGGCCAAGGCGGACGCCGCACAGTTTTTAGAGAGTGCAATCCTCACATAACCGTCGTGCTGTGCCCTCGGCGCCACGGTATGGGTCAGACGTTTTCTGTGCGAAAAAAAAAGAAAAAGACATGATTTACGATGGAAAGGTCGTGAGTTCCACTGAGTTTCTAATTCATGTATAGTCTACATTGTAGACATTAATCTACTCAACGGAGAAGGGAAACTTTCTGAGGATATCTGTATGCCCGCATTGGTGTGTAGTCTAACAACCACATTAGGCCAGCGTGGTAGACTATGATCTAATACCCCTCCTGATTAGGGGAGGTGTGTGCCCCTTTAGTAGGGCCGAATATGGACTGGGGATGATTGAGAAAATAGATTCACCTGTATTGATAATTTCAATCAAATCAGTGGTCATTATCTAATGACCTGGAAGAGCAGATAGGTCACTTTTATGTCCGAAATAAAAGTAGGGAACTGTTAAAAAAACTTATAAATAAACTATGAGCTCGAATATTTTGGCAACGTCGGATTGCAATATTAATGTCGTTTCTGAAGATCCCGGTTATACTGACACCAGCTATTGATTCAACAAAGTTATGTATGAGTTAAACGTTCATTAATTGTCACCGTTTCTGAATATGCGTCCACTCATTCAATAACTATGAAACCTACAATAACTAGTTCCATAGTTTGTTTAAGAGATAAAGAGTTTAAAATTCTATTATTTTAATTCTTTATATTTACTTTATTTATACTATATTTTTTTATATTATATAACTATACTAATTATATTTGCTAGAGTAAAAAAAAAACACTCGAATTTTACCTACATCAGGATCTTCAACTATAAAACAACTAATACATACATACATACACTCACGCCGATATCCCATAAGGATAGGCAGAGACCATAGTACATACTACATACATACAGTCACGCCTCTTTCCCGTTGGGGTAGGCAAAGACCACTTCTTTCCACCTGCTACGACCATTTAATGTAGCAGTGGCTATCCGCAGTCCATATTTCTTCCCCGCGGGCAATGATACGTGTCGGGTGGCGAACCACGACGCCGCCATTTTATAATGTTCAAACGTGTTAAAGTTCCTCATTGCATTCCCACGGCTTAGTGGAGAGGAAAGGAAAGAGGATGAGGTAGGAAAGGTGTATTGAGCAGGGAATATGGAATTTGGGCAAAGGACTATAGGCTATAGGATACTACTATGCTTAAGTCTATTTGCCGGACAGGCTAAAAGACTAAGTACTTCCTGACTGAAAAAAAAAACAAATGTTTTGCAATAACTATTCTGCGGTACATTTGCTTTTATACGAGATGAATGACGTCACAACCACAGGGCGTCGTATCATTGCTATTATTTTTATGCAGGCATTCTTCATTTTGCAATATTAATTTTAGTATAAAANNCCACAGGGCGTCGTATCATTGCTATTATTTTTATGCAGGCATTCTTCATTTTGCAATATTAATTTTAGTATTTTTATACT
>WUAW01002067.1:2794-16228 GCA_017165845.1 Thaumetopoea pityocampa | reverse complement strand
TCATTACTCGGCAAAGTATTTATTTATTTGATTCGACGTTGTTTTATGTGGTTTTATGTCACTTAAATCAATTGATCAATCAATTGATTGAGTTTTTTTGATTGGGTATAAGTGACAAGAAAATCATTGTAGAGCCATGGGAGTAAGCACATTCGAAAAAAGAGGACAATTTTAAGTAGAATGGCATTCATAACTCATTTACGATCAAATTGTCGCTTATGCCCTATTACCTTTTTATTACCCTTTATTACCCTTTCAGCCGTCGATGTATACTAATAGTTGATATATATAATTTAAACAAGATCAGTAATAGTCAAGTAGTTTGGCCTTGCTCTGACAAGCCTTAGATCTTGCGTTCGAATCCAAGGCATGTACCATTAGTTTTTGGAAATCATGTGCGTGTTAATAATTAATTATCACTTCTTTCAAAGGGCGAAGGATAACATTTTCAGGAAATATGCATATTTGAGAAATTTTCTCGATGGCGGTGTGAGAGTGGTTAAAGAGTGGAGAGGTGTCGCTGGGCTTTAAACTATATAACTATGTACTAAAATTTGACATTTGACAATTTTATTATTTAATTTTTTTCTGAATTCACCGTCAAGCATAATACTCTCGCGACTCCACTCTGCCCAGCCAGTGAAGACAAATCAGAGGCGAGCTATCTGTTTCTCATCACCTTTCGCTCTAGCCAACCGGTCACAGCAAGTCGGAGATGAAGAACAGAATCTTTTCCGGGGCTTCTGGTTCGCCACAATTATTATTATAGCTAGATCTATAGTCAATTTGATTTTTAAACCCGATACAACATCAAATTGTTTATATTAATCAAAGATTATCATCAAATTCGAATCAAGTTTGACTCTTAATCTACTTGACATGCTAAAATGTCCGTAATACGACAAGTTAAATGTTTTTTCATTAGAAAATTAGGATAGAACACTAGAATTCTGATAAATGGTATTTCGAATAGAATTATGGTAGAAATAAAGTTCATTAAGGGTAGAAGGGCATTTGTTAGCTTTCCACAGACTACGAAATATATTTCTTATCGCGGCATTAATCAAGCCGCAACAAGCTAAGGTCGAGTTCCTCTACGTTCAATGGCAAACCAAGAGGTATTTTTAGAAACAGAGCTGTTTTATTAATTACCTGTATTATGACGATCATTAAAATATTATGACAAGAATTCCGGATATTTGTATTCAAAATTTTCATTATTACATTAATGAAGTTTCGTTTCGTGAATTTTTAATGGAACCAGTTGAATTATTAAAATGCATCTTTTCATTTAAAAGCTTGAAAGATAATCGAGCATTTATTATTTTATTTCTTTTATTTAACACTGTATCTGTATTAAGACGAGCTTTAAAATATAGTAATGAGAATTTCGGATGTTATATAAAATAAATGTATATAAAATATTCATTGTTGTATTAATGAAGTTTCATTTTATGAATTTTTTCAAATGAATTATGAAAATGCAACTTTTTATTTATAAGCTAGAATCGAGCAGTTGTTGTTTTATTCCTTTTAGTTTACTCTATATCACTTTTATAGAGTAAAGACCAAGTCTTTCCGATTTTTTTATATTTATTAGGTTCGAGTGTGTGTGAATTAGCGTCGTATCACCTCTTTCTGTGGTTGTTGTGAGAAACAGGTGATAGTTATACCAGTATAATGGACAGCAGTATTGTCCTGTGATTCAATCAACATTTACTGCAATCTCCAACACGCCTGCCAAGCGTGGAATTTATGGTAAAATCCTTCCTTTTGTGGAGCATTTCCAAAAGTTGATGATGATTAAGTTCAATGATTCCTTTTCGTTTGCCAGTCGAATTGTTGAACCTATACCTTCAACTTAACAGGTCGGTGATAGAAGAGCATAGAAGGGGAGCTGAACGTTTCTGTTAAAGCATTTTAGGATGTCACGACCTCCAAAATGGAAGGTGTGCGATAAAGAAGAACTTTTAGAAAACTATTCTATTTTGGAAAATTCTATTCTATTTTTAAAGATTGTTTCTCGCGAGTTCTAGTTTCTAGGGCCAAATAATCACATTTATATATTTAGAAAAATAATAGACATATTCGTTCTCTGAAGCCCGAAGGAACACGCGAAGGTCTTGTCCGCACGTTGCTTTACTCTCTTTAATCTTCAAAAAGACGTTTGTCTTTGAACAACAAGTGAATATTTTATTTTTATATTTTTTCTAAAGATAATTCTCGACAACGATATCGTGAGTTGTCATACTATATCCTTTTCATTGTAAGTGCTATAGTTTAAATTTCATAAGGTTCATTTGTATACAATGGTTTTAAGTGTCACAAAGGGCGCGAACACTAAACGAATGGAGGCTTCACGGCTTCGGTGAGCCTGGGGCGGGCGGGGGGAGGACACGAGTTACGAGGGGCGCGCGCCGCCCAGCGGTGATGCCAGGTGTACAACCGCTTACTACACTAAACAATGGAAAAATTTTATGTGTAGTTAATACACAAAAGAATGCATGTAATGAATTTGTGAGTTTGTGAAATAAAAGAAGTATTAGGTATAACTTCCACTCTTGGCAGATTTTAAAATATTGCAGTAGATGTTTCTTAAATTACAGACTCTAGTGCCCAATATTTCTGTATAATCCTCAGCCATGTCTTAAATAGATAGGTGCTGTTTATTGTATACCAATTAGTAACAAATTCTTTACACAACATAACAATACAAAAGTGTACATTGCGCGGTCTTATCGCAGACAGCGATCTCTTCCAGACAACCTTTAGATGGAAAGAATTGTAAGAAACGTCGTAAGTGGCAGTCAGTGGTGTACATCGGGATTGATATTCTAATATTACTTATAGTACATATTCAAATTCAAAATAACAATAATAATACCTTAATATAATAAAAATAAGTAAAAAAATAAATAGTGATAGGTACAACGTCTTAAACATAGTAAATTACTTAAAATAATCTAAATTAAAGTAGGTACATATGAATACACAAATACAATATATGTATAACAATTAAACGTTTAGAAAAGAGCTCACGTAAGAGTCTTTTGAAAGAGGGCAGAGACGTCTTAGATCTCGGGTTAGAATGCAAGGCACACAGCCAGGTGTGTTTTTAGGATTAGTAATAATTATCACTAGATTCAAACAGTGATGGAAAACGTTGCAAAGAAATGATAAGAAAAATGCCCGAAAAGAATGCCTGATAGATTTTGTCAATGACAAGTGAAGTCTGACAACCCGATTTAGTCCCAGCGTGGTGGACTGTAGTCTAGCCCCGTTCATTCTAAGAGGAGATCGACCTGTGCCCTGTAGTGGCACAGTGGATGAGTTGATGATGATTCTTCAGCTAGAGGTATCCGTGACAATAAATACTATGACTCTATTATTATGGCAAGGCCACGTACTAATGTAAATATTTCAAGGTGTTTTCAAACGGAATTCAAAATCATTGATGCTCTTATTGGTAAGTTATTTTATGTTATTTATTAAAATAGACATTTATTTTGTCTTCGTACATTTATTTTTAATAACCATATTTTTGTGATTTGTACAATAAATAATATCTAATAAAAATATGAAGAAAGTTATTTACGAAATATGAAAATAATAAAATAATTAACAAGTAAAGAATGTATAATCTATTTATAATTTTAATACTTTTATCAATTAATGTCGTCTTCAATGAATAGTCGTAATTTAGTCGTATGCCTAGATTTTCATCACTAAATATCTATAAGCTAAGGTGGAATGTACTTACTCATACTTACCTTAATGCTTAGGATTGTAAATCTATTCTTCAGGAGGATTCAGCATGAGTTATTACAATTACAAAGAATTGTAATAACTCATGCTGAATCCTCAGTCAACACTGCTGGCAGTTCGAAGCCTGGTTGAAATTGGTTGATCTAAATCCATCACTGGTCTTAAATGGGGCACTAATATTAAGTAGGGCACAATCTTTATTATGATCTGCAGTTCAGGTTAGCAGTAACCAACGGCTTAGCACACCTACCGCGATACTTCGAAAANGCTTTGTAATTGTAATAACTCATGCTGAATCCTCAGTCAACACTGCTGGCAGTTCGAAGCCTGGTTGAAATTGGTTGATCTAAATCCATCACTGGTCTTAAATGGGGCACTAATATTAAGTAGGGCACAACCTTTATTATGATCTGCAGTTCAGGTTAGCAGTAACCAACGGCTTAGCACACCTACCGCGATACTTCGAAAAGGAGGTTTATTCACCCATCTAGAGATTCTTTTTGTCCAGCATCGATATATAGCTATTGATCAGTCCAACGTTATAAATAAATTAAATTATTACTATCTTGGTTACATAAAATTTATTTATTTATTATTTGGGAAACGTACAGCATCTAAATAATATAAAAAGTTATAACATACAAATTATACACATACCAATCAAGTTTCCACTGTCAAGTTACACATACACACCAGTAAAACAAATTAAAGCAATATATTTACAAAAACATGAAAATTGGGAAATAAGTGGAACTTAATTTTTTGATATAATAATTTGATAAAATTGTGGGACTTTAAAATAAGAGGTTGGCAACACAGGTTTCTGGGCAGATTGGAGCGCGGGATCGCGGCGAGTGAACGCCGCGCTGCTACTAACCCAGCCTACAGAACTGATACAGTGCAGGGATCTTGTGTGAAAAATGCTTATTGGTTACTAGTGAGTGGCTTATGTACCGGCGCCTGTTGCACGAGCAAAGCATTCCACTCCAGTCTCACTCTTACGGGACAAACGCAAACCACGACTTTTTCGAGTAGACGATTTCGCTGTAAGTATAATTTCTTTTGTTGTTTGAAGTTCTGGTGGTAAATGTTTTATCCGTTTTCAGTGATTTGTATTCGTAAAAAATGCTGTTAGACTTAAATAAAGTTAATCATCGTTCGTAGCGGGTAACTTTTTATTTCAATATTAGAAATTACTTTTGAGTGATTACTTTTTTTAAATTGAACATAATGAATGTTTAAAAGATTCTTCATATTTAAGAAAATAATGTACATATGCATATATTGCACAGACAAAATAAATCGATTTTTGAGTACCTTTTATTGTATTTGAAGATATTATTCTTTTGAAGAGATTTGATATTTTTCAAAGAACGTTTTATCGCCTTGACAATTTTAAAATGGATTTGAATTTTAGCGCATAATAAATTTATGTCCCATGAAACCTCAGTCTCGTACCACCGAGTATTGCAGTTATAATTTTGACATAATTTTATGAGTGAACCACAACTCTTCTGGAAAAAGTGGTCTCACACTCATGCCTCTCTCATAAATAACATCTATTTATTGCCTGCTAATTCACTCGCATCTGCATGATTAATATGAAGAAATCACTATTTTTTAAACTGATTTTATGGCCTATTCCAACATAGAAATAGATTAATATAGAAAAGAGAAACAGTATATATTATTATACAGAAAAATAGTATACAAGAATATACGAATATTATCAAATAAAAGGCACAAAAAAGAAAATAGACCTTTGTTTTATGTATTTAAGCAAATATTAAAATTCATAATTCCATTGTTTGTACAACAAAGCCTTTTTGTCGAGATGGAAAGTTCAGAGCGGTTTCCGACGGCGCGGCGGCGCGGGTCTCTGATCACGGGTTCCGGTATTGTAGCGTGTGACACATTAGCTTCCTGAAACTGTCCATTCTGTAAGCGACGACCGTAATATCCTGTAATTTTTTCTTCTCATGATAGGCTATTTGATCAATCAATCAAGTTCATTTATTTGATCTTTATTGCATACAAACAGATAAATACATTTCAGTAATGAATAAAGGTGAGCTTAAAAATTGAGTTTTCTTCCAGCAAATCTTAAAGTCTAAAAATATTTGAGATTAAAAATTTGCCATAATTATAGTTTATTCATTTGTTGCCACATACATATTGTTAATCGAGTATAATGTGCTCCTATACCTATTAAATGTGCTGTGCTGTGTAGACCCAGCATAATAACAGCGTAACTCCATATCTTCCTGTAAATTCTGTGAGAATCAGTTAAAGGATGTACCAGGTTAATAGGCAGCAGTTTTATCCTATTATTCAGTCAAAATCTACTGTGATCGTCAAGATGCCTGCCATACGCGAAGATTATGGCAAATTCCTCATTTTTTAATGATTAGACCCACGTCCACTAGTGGACATCCAAGGGCTGATAATGTGGACGATAATTATTAAAAATAAGAATTAATCTTACTTCTACGTGAGGCATGTAAATCCAGCTTAAGTTTTTTATAGAGGAGAATAAAGTCATTGGATGGATTAGATCGTGGAGTTAAAAGCGATTATGATATAAAAGCTGGTATTAGTAAATTGTTTTTATGAATAAAAAGCGTGTAAATTAAAATCAAGAACGAAAGAAATAGTTGATACTAGGTTTAAATATGAAGCTAATAGTTTTATAATTTAACCTTTACAAGTCCTGTAGTGTAATGGTGCCGTGTTATAGATTTATTAAGTCTCCTAAGGTTTTTTTTGGTCATTTATATGTAATAGTGCCCATAATTCTTACAACGAGTTTGTCATTCAGACATCAGCTGAGATCCAATTATGGACTTCTTAAATATGACGACCGTATATAACATTAGTATAATATTTACAATGTTAGCACAAAAAATATTCGGATAGAAAAGTTCATTGGTTTTCAGCTTGTTTCTAACTCCAGAACCTCAGATCAGATGCTTAGATATAAGAAATCTACTACGCCATGATTACTTCATTTACTTATATGAAATCGAAAAAAATATTGTTGTTGAACGCTGCTGGGCTCAAAGAAATGTCTATCCATGTCCATGTGAGGTTTCCTCACAATATTTCCTTCACCGTGATAATCATATGCAAATTATGATGAGCAAAAAGATTCGATAAACGTTAGCATAACTTGAGTTTTCGACTCGAGCGTATTTCCAGGGTAGTACGAGTATTGGCTACAATCTTATTTACATAAATGGTGAATTTGGAAGTGCGGTGGACTGTTATTTTATTTTGTCACAGTTCAATCACTGAACGGTTTCGAGAACCAATACAGGTATCAAGAACAAATCATTTTTATTATCACTATTATCATAAATCGGCTCAGCCAGTGAAATTTTATTTTTTTAATACTCGAGGTAGGTTAGTAAATAAGTTCTGGGAACCACTACTGTAATGCACCGCCAAACAGTAGTGTTGCAATAGCTGATTAGTCCTGAATAGACGGTATTGATTGTACGATGGTACGCCGTGTATTATTAAGTATCGAATTTTAATAGCAATGATTATCATCATCAGACACATTCCATTGGCGGAGTTAAATAAATCTGCATCCCAACCCGCCTGTATTATGTATTACATATATATTATGTATTATGTACAGTACTGTACCGAGGTCTAAAAGTCTAAAAGCCTAAAGCCGTGCCTCGAGCCTCTCTCGAGGTATCTTTGTGTTAATATAGCCTTAGCCCAGAGGTTCCCAGACTTTTTTTCTCATAGACCACTTTTAAAATTTAGCTGGTTCCGGTGGACCACCTGCAGCTACATTTCTACCATATTCCCAAAACTCGACAAAAAATTTGAAGATTAGATCTAACTATGGAAATTTGCGTACGCCAACGTAGACCCACGTCGAGTCTCGCGTGAACCCCTGGGGGTCCACATGGACCTCTTTGGGAACTAAGGCCTTATCCGATAAAGCAAGGCTGGAGTGCATTCTGCACCCGCCATATTGTCCGGTGACGCTGTAAAGGTCATCTGCTGCTTATTTCTAAAACAATAACATTAAAAAAAATAACATTTCTTATTTCAAAAAAATCAATATTTATAACAAATAAAAATACATTTTTTTAATTAAACTGTTGTACTAGTCGATTAGTAAGGCCAAAAACCGTCGGCGTTCTTTGTTAAAACTTTTTAACCCCGCGCGCCGCCACACACGCACCCGGTAAGATACACCGGTTGAACAAAGAAAATGTGGCTGCGAAAGGGATAATTTATTCCGGGCGCACGTTATGGACTTAATGAAGAAGGGGAGGGGAGGAGCTCGATATTTTCTCGGTTCGCGCACGAAAACCACAAAGTATTCTCGACCAATTGAATAAACATTTGGGCTAATGATTCAGTGCACGGTTCAGATTTCTCAATTAGACCCTTTTGATGTCCGAGTGGAAGTGTTGGGAGGGTCGCGGTTTCAGATCTGCGGGTTCGTTTTGTGCGTATACGCGGTTTGGTTCATGATATTTTATTCTTATTAAATTTAATAATGCTGTGTTGTGGCCGCATTATAATAGCATCAATTTCTTCCCGCGGTTGCTCTGAGAACCAGCTAAGGGATGTACCAGAACAATGGGCGGCATCGTTATTCTGTTATTCAATAAAAATCTACAGCGATCTCTATACATACATACACTCACGCCGATATCCCATAAGGGTAAGCAGATACCATAGTACATACTACATAGATACATACATACACTCACGCCAATATCCCATAAGGGTAAGCAGATACCATAGTACATACTACATAGATACATATATACACTCACGCCAATATCCCATAAGGGTAAGCAGATACCATAGTACATACTACATACATACATACAGTCACGCCGATATCCCATAAGGGTAAGCAGATACCATAGTACATACTACATACATACATACATACACTCACGCCAATATCCCATAAGGGTAAGCAGATACCATAGTACGTACTACATACATACATACAGTCACGCCGATATCCCATAAGGGTAAGCAGTTACCATAGTACATACTACATACATACATACAGTCACGCCTCTTTCCACTGGCTACGATCGTTTGATGTAGCAAAGTGGCTATCCGCAGCCCACATTTCGCCTCCGCGGGCAACGAGACGTGTGTGAAACGTGGAGATGATGGCAAACCCCTCCTTTTATAAGGAGGAGGCCCATATGGAACAATAGACGTCCATGGGATAATGATATGTTACATGTGATATGTTACATGACGACGATAGGTGATGTAAAATATACTTTATGGTTCAACTAGCTACTGCACGCGGTTTCACCCACGTGATAAGTCATAACATTAAAATTGAATTATCATCCCACAGTAACGTACTACCGGGCTAAAAAGTATCCTGTGTGTCGATTCAGGATATAATAATAATAATAATATTCTGGACAATTTTATACATATTGATCTTGTCCCAAACTAGGATTCCCTGTATCTTGGGTACTAGATAAAGATATACATATTTGTATAGATAAATATAATAAATAAAATACAGGAATAGATAAATACGTCCATAACTCTGATATAAACAACTGAGCTCATCAAACAAAGTTTGTTCCTATCAGGTTCGAACCTGGAACTCATGGGTATAGAAGGCAGGGTCACTGCCACTGTACCAATCAGTCGTCACCTCCATATGAGCTAACCCCTTCTGAATTGCATTCAATTCCCAACGTGAACAATTAAAAAAACATACACACTAATAAATTCCCGCATTTATAACATTACTGTGATTCTAATCAGTAATTGTACCTTTTACCTTATTTATACAAACTACTTATATATTTGTAAACAAAAATGTTTTTATTTGATTGAATTTATTTAGCAAATTTTGTTGGTAATTTATTATTTTGAATAAGTCTTTTATTTAGTGAGATGATAATATTTAGGGCAATAAAATGATGCTTATGATATATCTCACAAATGTTTATTAAATTCAGCTGATTTAGAATTTATATAAAACGAGTGGTTGGAAAATTCAACTGATTGTGAGTGAACGACCAACTTTAGCAAATTAGCCATCGGCCGACTACAGATATGCGTGAACTTGTAAGCTGCGCATTTCAGTTATGTATTGAAAACATTCTGTTAAATAGCTCTGTTAATTAAAGGCATATTGCTTGCACACTACCTTTTCTACGACCCTTAGAGTACATTTGAATAATATTTCCAACTTTATACTACCTGCTACTTACTACCTTGGAGCTACGAATACAACTAGTTTCCCTTTAGACAACAGACCTTACTGTTATACTGTACTAGCTGTGTGTCGTCGGTAAAATCATAGCAAAGTGTCGCTTTTTTTAATATAGGGATAAGTTTTGTATTATCATCATCATCATCATTTCAGCCCGTAGCTGTCCACTGCTGAACATAGGCCTCTCCAATCGAATTCCAGCGCAACCGGTCTATAGCCACCTGCATCCAGCGAGACCCAGCGATCCTCACCAGGTCATCGGTCCATCTCGTAGGTGGCCGTTCCACACTGCGCTTGCTAGTACGTGGTCTCCATTCAAGGACCTTTTTGTCCCATCGGCCATCCGAACTGTAAGTTCTGTATATCAAAACCTAAAACGTATAGGTATATAGCCGATACCTTATCTTAAAGTGTGGTAGTATTTATGTATACTAATAATCCCTATTAACACGAATGAATGTCAAAACGCGTTTCGCTGTCTATCTTTTGGGTATCTCCTCGCACATCAATCGTTAATTCGATTATATTACAATTTGGTGCAACGATAGATATAATTGAATAGAGGCAATGCGAGCGTACCTGCGGATTTAAGCTAGTCAGGAATAATAATGGAAACAAACTTAACAAGCACCCGAATAAAGAAAAAGTTTTATCTTTTTTAGATGCCATTTCTCTAACTCACCTTGTTCCTTTATTACAAAGTTCGATCATTATAAATCGTAGCATCCCAGGGGCTCTTAATTCTTCCAAATTTCCTTTTGTGTATCTGATTTATTGTTTTGCAAGAAGAACGGATATTTGTCATTTTAAACTGAGTAGGCTTTTTTTAAATATGCGTGTAGAAATAGAAATATAAAGAAATATATAACTTTTTAATTATTATGCTCATAATGTATTTAGAGGCTGAGTCGACGACTGGTCATACGAGTAGACAAACAAATGCATATTTCTTTTATTATATTTACGAGAGCTTTATTTGAAATAAGTTTTATTATTAAATATTTGGATGTTCAGATGATTGTGAGTTAAACTAGTGCGGATGGACTGATTTTGGTGAAATTTGGTTTGTTAGAATATAATCTGATTGAAGTAGTAGTAGTAGTCGGTGGTCAGCATTTAAGCCAATACTTATGCTAAATAGTACCTATCATGAGTAAGGGTTAATAATTATTACCTTATATGACTTACAAACTAACTAAAAATCAGCGTGAATATAAATGGTTTTCGCACGACCTAAGGGATCAAAGCAGGGGCTTTCTTATTCATTAAAATGCCCGTTTGAGAATATACAGTGACATCATTGTATTCCTAACCACAATGTATGTCAAACTGTGTAATTATATTAGCCATATTAACATTGTCTCGTTGCCCTGTAAACGTTATACAATTTAGGATTTTTTATCTTATTATTTTAAGCGAGAAATTCTTGTGATACAAACGAGTATAATTAGTACATATCATGGAATCAGCTCTAACAATTTCGATGAAATTGTGTATTTAGATAAAATTTTATTACTTTCCTTTTGGTATGTGTTATTTCTGAAAGAAACACGAAAATTTTTCACATATTTTTTTCTCTAACGCCATTTGATAGAGTATTGAGGTACTATTAGTTTAAAATATTCATGCCGTCAGCTGTCATTTTAATAATGACATTTGTTATTGAGTACTTAATATCAATATATCATCTATTCAACAATAGACGTTCCTACATCTATTCCCAAGGGAATATGTTTCTTTCCCACGGCAAACTCGAAAGTCGAGTAACTGTGACCACTGAATGAATTATTGTAACTGCAGTGAGGAGTCAGGAACGCGTTGAGCGAAATTAAAAAGGTTAAACAAGTGAAAGCCGTGAAAGCGATAAATGAGATTTTTTGGAAGTGTTTTGAGAATAATTTAAAGGAGATCGTAGCCTAGTCAGTAGGTTGTAATTGTAGTGTGTGTAGTGGATCGCTAGATTAAGGAATGCTTAACACGGCCGATTGAACCAATTTCTTCTATCTGTTAATGAAAGTTCCATCGAAATCGGTTCAGCTCTTTCGGTGATTAGCAATAAGTAAACAAACAGACAAATAGATACAAATTTTAAAAGTGTCTGTTTGGACTTTGGTTGTGTGAAAATAGTCATATAAGCTTAACAAATAGCTTTTATTTCAAAATCATAGACAAATAGAATAGATTACTCTTTATTGCATACCAATATAATAAATTTTTCAAACATATACTGTACTTTTAACAGTTTTTAAATGCAGTTACTGATTCTTGACAGATACTTCAATTTGCATAGAGATTTATTGATTGTAGGCGAGTTTCATGAATATTCTTTGTTATGTTTAAATTATTTCTTTTTACCTAGCTATACATTTTATACTAGTCGTATTAATCCTTCAACTGAGCCATCATGGACGCTCATTATAAAGCCATTTCATCAAAAATGATTCATATCCACTTTGAAATAGTGGTACGTGAATATTTTATGAAAGGTTCGTGCCTGTGGATGTTATAATTCACTTCTAAATTACAGTTTTATACACAAACAGTAGTGTAGGTATTTAAGAGTGTTCAATTTGCGCTTGTGGTTTCATTTAATAAATTTAATATTTCGTACGGCGTGTAGTCGTTTTAGAACGTTATTACTTTTTAAGTTTAACATGAGAATCGAGTATTTTTCTGTGGTTAAAATTAGCCCGTGTTCATTCATAGAATCTGTCTATCAACATAAAGAAAAATAGCATTGTAATTGTTACAAATTATATCAATTCGTTGCGTCATTGATGTGTAAAAGAACAATCCGAAGAACACACATTTTATTGTGAAGTATTATATGAGAAATTGTTATTGTAAAATAAGGAAATAAAAATAAGTGTAGTATGGCGACCTTCTTCACTGCATAGTATCACACATCCTCAACAGATGGCGCTGCTCTTGAGTGACGAGAATAAAAGTCTGAATCACGCGAATGAAGTTTGTTAGCGACTTAGCTTATACAACGTCCCGACATCAACCGTTGGGACCGTGAATGGTCCTGCCAGACACAACACCCGTCTGGCCCGAAGATCTTCCTTTTTCCGATATTGTCACTCATGCTCTTCCACCCTATAGCTGGTGATGTAATCATCAACGTTATCATGTATCTTGATCATCCATATCGCCTTAAGTATATAAGTTATGTGAAGTCAGGGAGTACTTAGTCTTTTAGCCTGTCCGGCAAATAGACTTAAGTGTAGGGGTAAGCGAGCCTGGCCTCTCGAGCTACTACTGTCTCTTCCTACTCCTTCCGAGATAGTAGTATCCTATATCCTATAATCCTAGTCCATAATTCCATATTCCTTGCTCAATACACCTTTCCTACCTCATCTTTTTTCCTTTTCTCTCCATTAATTCGCGGGAACGCAATGAGGAACTTTAACATTTTTAACCTTATAAAA
>WUAW01002063.1:33530-44779 GCA_017165845.1 Thaumetopoea pityocampa | reverse complement strand
GAGCATTCCTTTCTCGATCCTTGTCACCACATCATACTTCAACTTACACCGGTCCCTTATCACGCTATTCCGCAATCGATCGCTCAGGGTGACTCCACAGATACTCCACAGGGAACGCATTTCCACCGCATTCACGCGACTTTTGTTCTTCTTTTGCCATACCCACGATTCACTGCCGCACATAAGTGTAGGCACCAACGTACCTTTGTCGATAACCAGACGAACCTTTTGTGAGACTGTCTGACTACTCATTACGGAGTGCAGGACACCAATCATTTTGTTTTGTGCAATCACATTCTTTTAGATATCATTATGACAATCATCAAGAAAAGAATGTCTTGAGATCATAGTTCCCAGTTACACAAACTCATTTACTTGATCCACTCTAACGCCATCTATAACAATGTTACATGTTGTAACATTTTCTCCTCTTTTTATACCATAACTATCATGTTCCATTAATTTTTATTCCTTTCTTTTTGTACACCTCATGTCTTGTAACTCCCGCGCCGACGATGCTAGTAATACTTGGTCATCAGCATATAAGAGACATTTGACAAGTAAATCATCCATACTTAGTCCACACCTCATATCTTTCAAATTCGAGAGACAGTTGTCCATATAAAGGTTGAAGAGCCACGGGGACGCGACACATCCCTGTCTCACACCCTTTGAGATGTTAAACCAGTACGTGTACGCCCCATTTACACTGTTATAGGCCTTTGAGTTCAAGAGTTTCTAGAGTCAGAGAGAATACAAAGCCTGCACCAGGCGGCCATCAATATAATATTATAGGACATAATGTTCTTCATAGTCCAATATTTTCTATACGCTTCGAGACATATTGTTAAACATAATTCCGATTTCTATTAAGACGCGTTTCTACTGCGGCGATGTAGGTAAGTTGTCTATGACCACTGTGCTATGGCTGTTGAACACGACTATTATCGTTTAAATGGAACACAGCGAGATTTTTACAAGAATTTTAGGTAAAAGTATACGTTAGTACATACATACACTATCGCCGATATATAAGGGTAGGCAGAGGCCATAGTACATACTACGTACATACATACAGTCACACCTCTTTCCCATTGGGGTAGGCAGAGACCACTTCCTTCCACCTGCTACGATCATTTTGATGTAGCAAAGTGGCTATCCGCAGCCCACATTTCGCCTCCGCGGGCAATGAGACGTGTCGGGTGGCGAACCACGACGCCACCATTTTATAAGGTTCAAAAGTATTAAAGATTCCTCATTGCATACATTAGTCACTTATAAAAAGACAGTTTTAAATATCGTACTGATACGCTATCGCAAACGTATCGGCCACGTTTTAGACAGACCGATAAACCAATAAATATATTAGGAACGCCGCAGATAACGTTATTTTTTTCCTTGTGTTTTCAATAAACCTATTCTATCTATTCTATACTGTTATAAAATTGTTAAATGTCAAATTTTCAAAAATCAAAAATATTAAAAACCAAACTACTCAGATCGAGTAATTAAGGGCTTCTGAAACCAAATGCGTCGATGTTTATTCGTTTGTTTGTTTATTTGTACGAGCTTCACGTAAAAACCAGCGGGCAGATTTTAGTCAAACTGTTTCAGTCTTTTAAGGTACTATTCCGACTTAAATACTGCAACATGTTTCATCAAAATCTGTCCAGTAGAATTGATAATACAGTTTGATCCCTGTTTTAGTATCCGCCGTTAAGGATTGACAGCTCAAGTAAAAGTGGTCTAATGGTTTTTATATAAATTTATTATTGTTTCTGGATTTCTCACGAAGCGGAAAACTGACATTCACGCGGGCGGAGCCGCAGGCAAATGCTAGTATATAATATGTCCGGTCACAGTTATCGGAGCCTTTATGGGGGTGTTGCAGGGTAAACCTTATCGACAAATCATACCCTACATTTTTTTTCTCCCGCCATTATAGTATAGGTAGCCATTTTGTTTTTTTTTTAGATCGTAGTACTGGGTGCTTGCTCTAATTTAGCCATATCTACCCATTTAGAGGTTCTAGAAACATAAAAGTGATCACGCTTGACACATAAACATGTAGACGATAAATTGATGGTAAATAATTTGCAATTATTATTTTAAATATTTTTGATTTTTAAAAATTTGATTTTTAACAATTTTTATAATATAAAATAATAGTATTGACTAAGTGCACCTTGTCACTGGCAGAATCATCGTTAAACAATGTGGTCATGACATATAGACTGGAAATGTCCACTAATAGAATATACATATGCATTAAATTCGCCCAAATACTATTAGTAATACACAATTAGTTATATCATGCCTGCGGCACACAGACTAAGCTATTGTTTTTTATAACTCAACTATAGTTTGAAATAAAACATAAACAATTTAAAGTGAACGTTACCCACAAAACCACATTTTTTGTTTTTTGATTTGTAACATCATCTAGAAGTACATTAACAGGAAAACCAAGACAAAAATTACACCGTCGAGCGATACTCGCAACGCACAGACAACCGGACTCGTGCGTAAAACGGAATGTACTATTTCAACATTCTGTAGATCTAAATATATTAACATTATAACCATTTATGTTTATTTATGAATGTGCCATATTTTTATAAAAAAAAGTAATTTAAATTAAAAAGTAAAGTTATTTAAATTTAGTGACAGAGCCAGACTAAAGGGATCAAATGATCAACGAACAACATAAAGCTGCATTGTTTCATAACAGCATTTTTCATCTAATGCCAAAACATTACAATAATTAACTGAAATTATTAAAGAATTGGATAATATTAAATTATTTAAATTATAACTGTTTGAATTTTTAAGAATTAAATGTTTTTTGAATTTCTTGAATTTCAATTCCTCAAATGCCGATCTCGACCTAATTACTCATAAAATAACTATAAATTTACTCACGTGCTGTTATATCCGTAGTAGATGTCGTTCTCGTTGATGTAGTGCTTAGCCATATCAGCCACAAGAGAGATGAAGTCATCCTGAATATTTCTAAACTCTGGCAGTGTGAGGCCAGCTAAATTGAGAGTGAGTGTGTGTTTTGGAGGATTCAGAACTGCTTCTGCTTCTGGGCTATCTAACAAACTATCTTCTGCTGAAGGGTCTGAAAAGAATTATATTTCATAATTTCATCATTACCATTTTAATATCAGTCTTTAACAAGTAAATCTCCTCTTTGTATTCAGTCTTGATTTTGATTTCGATTGATCGTCCCCCCTTTACCCAGTTCTTATCAGCTGTCGTGTAAATATCGTCAGAACATTTAGCTGGATTCCGAACCCGCGTTTCTGTAACCAATTTTGGGTCTAATGCCTAATATTTTCCCGTTCCACCTACTGTCAGTTCTGTGACTGTGTACCCTTCCTCAATTCGTAGTCAATTACACTGTGAGATAATAAAGGCAACGTTAGAAAGTTGTATACGTTTCAGGATTTCACAGATTTTCAGAAATTCTTCCATTTCTATTAATTACTCATGTTTTGCAGTTGGTGACTTTTATTGAGCTATATATCTAACCCCTCGATTACTCCAAACTAGCCCAATGCAGCCGGTTTATTAAAATGAATCTTCTTAAATAGTTTTCTTTTTTTTAATGTTCTAAGAATTTTCCATTACAAAAAAAAAAACACAATGAAACAGTTAAAAATTATTTATAAGCTCGTAAGAGTAAAACGCACTCACGGATCATTTTGACGCTGAACTGGAAACCTCTGAGGAACGTCATACCGAGTTTGGCTTCAAACCGCACGAACATGCGATTGACATCGAAGAATCGATATTTGCGCTCGGAATCCAGACGGTAGGAGAAAATGAGGCCTTCATGTCCGCTGTCATCAATTCCACCTGAACCACAATTATTATTAATTTTATTATAGAGAAATATTTGTTCAATTATGCTTTTGCATATTTTGGATTTTGCAGACAAACTGGCACACTGCAATCAATCTGAAGAAAAATCCTTTAATCGACACAGATTGATGTCTTGTTCAAGTTCTACTGCAGATGCGTTGCTACTCCGGAGGACTGAGTTGTCAACGAGGGGAATCGTTCTCTTAAAATCTCTTTTTAGAGCAGTCGAACTGCATTCATGCTTCTTAATGATGATGTCATATTCTGTGCTTTTGCTATCAAATAAATATAAGCATTTAACTCGATGTGTCCAGACTGTAACCTGTCTATCTCGGTTTCCGAGCACTTTTTAGAAGATTCAAATACACAAGTATGTATGGTTTTAAAGAGTTGTAATTTTATTAAATCAACATAATCTCTTATATTTTATTTAAGTTATAAATAACTTAAATAAAATAAGATGTCTAATATTTTACATCCTGCGCCTATCCTGGTGTATTTTGTAAAAACAAAGCTCTTACCAAAACATGCTCAACTTATTGATCCATCTTCTTTCCTATACACACACACACTCACACGCACGCACGCACACACACACACGTGTGTGTGTGTGTGTAATGGACGTTTTAGGCATACGCCTGTTATAAGAACCAATTAAGAAATTAACAACCAATGAGCAGGGAGCGGAGGCTGGAACGGTGAAACTACCACCGTTTTGGACAGACAGGCCCACTATATGGTTTGGACAAGTCGAAGTACAATTCGATCTTGCCGGAAGTAATCAGAATCATTATAATGATTCTGATTGATAATGATCAACAGGTGCCAGTTAATGATGCCGATAATAACAAAACTGCCATTACCACGTTATTTGGCTTATATGTATTTTCTTCGGTCTTCGGTCTCTGGTCGTTGAAACGCTGGGCAGACCTTTCAACGATTTATAGACAAAGTCGCGGGGGGACTTGAATTTTGCTACCCTTATGTAGACGAGGTGCTAGTTTTCTTACGCTCCATAGGGAAGACTGTTTCAACGGCTGACTGCTGATGGCATTGTGGTAACGAATCTCATTATTTATCGGGACTAAAAAAGTTATCTATTTTATCGATTCCTTTCTAAAAGTGGATTGAAAATATTGGATTCCATTGCTTACTTCTAACCTCCATAACTAATATTTGATGAAAAAATTCTAGATTTAACGACAGTTACGGTTTTATTGCAGTATAATCAGAATGATTATACTGCACTAGCATTTACAGTATGTACATTATGATTTCTGAAAATTCGAACATTATAAACAATTTCAAACATTATTGCCGTTACTATAAAATTAATTAAATTTACACCATTAGCTATCAACTTTGTATAAAAATTTTTCAATGCACTCTGTATAGTTATGTGTTGATTATAAAAAATTAACAACAGACCTAACGAATTATATAAACAACAATAGTTATTAAACGTAAAAGTTTTTAGTATAATCATTTGTTGTAAATATAAAGTCATCTCAATTCTCGACAGTTTGACTGAGTCAGTGAATGACTAGTCTACGAGTATTGGCTTTCAGGATTTTTCGATGAATAACAGAACTTTGTAAATTATATTTTGAATGGTATAGTTACTTCAGTGAATAATTGTAACTATTATAAACAAATAAAAGTAGAAAACCCATTCCCAACGAAATTTGTTAAACCTCATTGGGTCGTGAAAGGGCAAGCAAAAATTATAATTCATATATTTTAAGACTCACCAGGTTTAACCAAAAGATAATCTCCCAACGCTCCATTTAAAGCAAAATCAGTGATGTTCAGTTCGATACCGGTTCCTTCGCCCTCGAATATCCAATCGATAATGTTATTAGTTGGATATGGGTCAGGATAATTAGGTGATGTGATCACTACAGGCTCATCTGCAGATAGAGTTACATGAATAGAAACTACATTCTTATTGAAATTTTCCGAATTTACGTCAAAGTCTTCTTGATGAGCCATTCGAAATTGGGCCATAAGAACATTAAACTCTGTGTCTGATAAATCATCTACCATCTTAAATTTTTTTGTTATGTGTTCTACCTCGTTCATATTCTCAATATCGTCCCCAATATTCTTATTGTCTATCACCTTTTCTATTTCTTCGGCATCAGATTCGTTAGGTTGGCTATTATCTAATCCGTCTTCACCATAAGGATGTTTGTCAGGTAATATTTTTTCAATCACTTCTTCAATAATATCATTTTTATCATCGTAATCAGCTTCTGATTCGCTGAATTTTTCTTGGTAGTCTTTTTCATTCTCATTTGTATCAAAACTTTCTACAACAGGTTCAATATTTGCTTGAAGGGTGTCTTCATCTGTATCAAGCTTTTCTTCTTCATTATTTTCAGTAGAATCTACCTCTTCAGCAGCCGTGTCATCAGCGTTTTCTTTAAAAATGTCCGAAAGATTACTGTCATCGATATTTTCATAGTAATCATCCCTAGCTGCTAAAATAGCAGCTTCTTTATAGGGCCAACCAAATCTTTCTTCATAATCTTTAACATCATTTACAAGTTCCTCATCATTTTCTTCTTCTTCAGATACATCGTCTTTTAGCTTATCGAATGTTTCAAACAACTTTTCTAAATCTTCATTCAAGTCAGCATAAGCTTTTTGAACAGTGTCTTCATCAGAATTATCTTCGTTGTTATTTTCACTGAATACGTCTTCGTCACTTTTATTTTCTTCTTCATTATTATAATTACTATCTTCCAAAAACTTGTCGATTTGGTCAATCATCTGTTTCATCTCTTCCGAGTCATCGTTATTGGCTTTCTTTTCTAGTTCATCCATATAATCGGCAGTATCTTCATTTTCTTGATTTGTCTCCTTTAATTCTTCTACTGTTTTATTGTTGACCTCTTCATCTTCCGATTCACTGTTCAGATTTCTATCAAAACTGTCCGAATCTTTTTTCAAAATATTTTGAGTGTCTTCTAATATTTTATTTAAATCATCATATTGCGGGACGAGCAATGGAGCTTCATTATCTTCCAGGACACCACCCCAAAAATCATCAGCAACAGCTACAGGTTCCTTTTCATTTAACTTAATTTCTTCGAAAGAATTATCAGCCTCTGATTTTACTTGTTCAACTATATCATGGGCAATGTGTCCGTTATTGCCATTATTCTGAGCATCTTCAACATCTACATCCTTGTCATGAATTACTTTCGTATCAGTCTCTGAAAATGAATCATCATTTATTGAATTAATTTCTACAGCTGCATTTTCATTGGAGTCGGATCTATTATCTTCAATTTGGTAGTCTTTCATGCCATCAAATGTCTCTGGAACCCGTAAGTCTTTGTTTTCATAACTGAAAAACTCATCTCGTTGATTTAGGTTTGTGTCTTTGAAATTATTATTATCCGCATTATCTGCTTCTTTACTATCACCCCAGTAGTCGTAATATTCACCGTTATAGTCTTTATATTCTTGTGGCGCAGGATTTGGAACATGATCTGGAACAAAAGAAAATATTAGTATAAAGGGGAACTCATGTTATTCCTTTAGAGTATACTAGCTTTTGCCCGCGGCTCCGCCCGCGTAAATGTGGTTTTCCGCAACATGGGAAATCCCGACACAATCACAGATTTATACAAAAAGTCTATGAAACACTTTTATTTGACCTTTCGTCCCTAAGCGGCGACTACTAAAACAGGGATCAAGCTGTACTTCAATTCTACTGGACCGATTTTGATGAAACATGCCGCATTAATTAAGTCGAAATAGTAGGTACTATATCGACTTAATTAATACGGCTTAATTAAGACTGTAATAGTTTAATCAAAATCTACCCGTTGGTTTTTGCGTGAAGCCCGAACAAACAAACATCGACGGATTCGGTTTCAAAAGCCCTTAATTAGTCGATCTGAGTAGTTTGTTTTTAAATATCTTTGATTTTTGATACTTTGACATTTAAAAATTTTATAATAGTAATAGATAACGAAACAGATGAAGAAACAAAAATACTTCGCGGTGAGAGTCATCCCTCAGGCGAACGAAGAAACGTAACGTATCGTAATGTTTGTCAGATTTTATTTTTGCATACCATCAGATGATCCACGTACTCTTGTTCGACTAAAAAAAAGAAAGAAAAAATTCACCCATCTAAAATTCGCTCATAAAAAGCATTGTTTAAACCACTGATGTAACTGAAACCCAAAGTGGTCTATAACGACCCCCAGGGGTCAATATGGACGACAATACAATAAGAAATTTAAATTTTTCGAAGCGAGCAGCGCCACCCGCTGTCAGAAACACATTAGAAGTCGACGAATTTGCACAAATTCAATATTAGTTAAGTAGGAGGTCTACACAAAACCGAAAAAATATGACCAATTAGTCTTTAAGAGGTAAGAAAAGTTTGGAAACCTCTGGTTTACGACTACCTACGACTTATTTACATACAATCATGCCGTTTTCCCTGGCTCTCCGGCAGGGAATCGAACTCCGGTCTCCCACATGACAAGCAGGAATTTTGACCACTACACTACTGAAGAATTGGCGTAGGCGGAGATCACTGTTTTCCACTTGCTACGAGCAAAGTGGCTATCCGTAGTTCACTATTCGCCCTCGCGGAAAACGAAACGTGTCGAGTGGTGAATCACGACGCCGTCATTTATTATAAGGTTCAAGTGTGTTGTTCTTCGTTGCGTTCCCACGACTACGCTTTATTTACACGTATATAAAAATGAATAATGTTTGTGTGTACGGTTTTCCTGTTGATGTATGTATATAATCGAAAGTAACAAAAGAACATTGTCTATAACCGAACAGATTTCATTACATAACATAATAGATTCTATAGAATCTATCAGCACTTAATTAATAATTAATAATAATAATTATATTAATAGTTAATGTTGGGTGTCAGAGGCCCTGTGATCAACTTAATTTTTGTTTTAACAAGTGACTACAAGCGGATTATGACCAGACGCGAGCACAAGTAGCTCATTGTGTAAGTTCAGTCCTTAAATTAATCAGTTTCAACTTAATTCAGGGTATGTTATTATGGCAGCGCATCTAGCTGGCATTACCTTGCTACCAGTGTTATAGAGAAAACAAATTAGGAAATTTCCTGATTTTAAGATGAAATTTCAGTCTAGGGTGAACTTTATCACAAATTGTTTACTACGAAATGTTTGTGCACGAATTCACATACGTTAAAATTAGCTGTCGATGGTGATTCCACTGGTGTGATATTGCAATTAGCTTTTGCCCGCGGCTCCGCCCGCGTCAATGTTGTTTTCCGCTACATAGGGAATCCCGATGCAATAATCATAGATTTATATAAAAAGCCTTAAAGCCACTTTCACTTGACCATTCTTACCTTAACGGCGGCTACTTAAACAGATGTCAAGCTGTATCTTTGATTCTACTGGACCAATTTTGATTTATCATGCCGCAGTATTTAAGTCGGAATAGTACCTTTAAGATTATAATATTTTAAACAAATTCTACCCTCTGGTTTTTGCGTGAAGCACGAACATACAAACAAACATCGACGGGTTTCAGAAGCCCTTAATTAGTCGAGTCTGAGTCTGAGTAGTTTGTTTTTAAATGCTTTTGATTTTTGAAAATTTGATATTTAACAATTTTATAATAGTATAAATCATTGATACCCAAAGTGGTCTATGTCGGCCCCCAGGAGTCGAGGATGACGTGCAAGGGGTTCACGCCAACTGTCAAAAACATGTGTTTTTGACGTTAATAAATTTACAAAAATTTCATATTATCTACGCTTTGGGGGTGTGTGGTCTATAAGACAAAAAAAGTTTGAGGACTTCTGGTATAGAAGATACCTTGTGTTTCATTTCAGATCATTTACTAATTATGTGCCTTATGTACCATATGTACCTTAGGTCTTAGTGGTCCAGGTGGACCCCCAGGGGTCCACGGGAGACCCGACGCGGGTCTAGGTTGGCGTACGCAAATCTCTATAGTGAGATCTAATCTTCACATTTTTTGTCAAGTTTTGGGAATATGGTAGAAATGTAGCTGCAGGGGGTCCACCGGAACCAGCTAAATTTTGAAAGTGGTCTATGAGAAAGAAAAGTATGGGAACCTCTGGTGTAACCGTTTCATTGTGATTAATAAACAAAGATTCTGTGGTTCATTATTTGCGCCTTATCGCAACGCAAAACTTTCCCAGTGTTGTGTTATCAAACGCGACAGATATAACATGTACAAGTCAATTCAATTAACTTTATACAGTGACCCTTAATTAACTACAGTAAAATGACTAATTAAACTATTATTTCGTAAAATACGTTACCACACCGAACAGTGATTTGAATAGCCGGGTTATTTGTGATTACTCGTGGGCTAAGGTTGTGTGTAACCGTGTGTAAACCGGGAGTTAAGTCCACAACAGCAAGGTGCTAATTCTGCTGTAACAGAATTTCAGTAAATTTAATCTCGCCCTATCTTTTTCCAATCTCAAACGCCAGAACGAGATAGCAAACATTTATAGCGAGTACCAACCTAAATTTCTGTTAAACGGTTCAAAAAATATTAGCATTTTTGAGTTCGTATGTTCCGAGATTGCATCTAAATCTTTTAAGTGTGATGTGTCTAAACCAGAGGTTCCCAGACTTTTTTTTCTCGTAGACCACTTTCAAAATTTAGCTGGTTCCGGTGGACCCCCTGCAGCTACATTTCTTCCAAATTCCCAAAACTCCACAAAAAAATGTGAAGATTTGATCTAACTATGGAAATTTGCGTACGCCAACCTAGACCCCCGTCGAGTCTCCCGTGGACCCCTGGGGGTCCACCTGGACCACTTTGGGAACTAAGGGTCTAAACGAAACTGACAGCACCAAAACTGTAGCTATCTCGTTTTAGTGTTTGACATTAGAAAATAGGAAAAAAATAGGAAGAGACTGAATTTAGTTAAATTCTTTTGCCGCAAAATTACCGCCTAAATCGGTCCAGCAGAATCGAAGATACTGCTTGATCCCTGTTTTAGTAGCCGCCGTTAAGGTACGAGAGCTCAAGTAAAAGTGGTTCTCAGACTTTTTATATAAGTCCATAACATTGTGTCGGGATTTCCCATGTAGCGGAAACCGACATACACGCGGGCGGAGCTGCGGACAAAAGCTAGTTGATGACCCACAGATATAAGTCATGGGCGCTGACTATGGACCTCATAAGAAAGCTCAAGGTCACGCAGCGAGCAGTGTTAGATAAGACTAGCAATGAGGTAATCCTTAAGAGAACCAGTCACCGATGTGGTTCAAATGGGTACTAAAGGATTGAAGTGGTGACCCTGCCCCCCTAGCCAAGTTGACATTCGACAATCGTTATCGCTAATAGAAAGGAAAAATGTATTGGAATGA
>WUAW01002063.1:17729-31575 GCA_017165845.1 Thaumetopoea pityocampa | reverse complement strand
ACTCGCCGAAATCTACTCATTCTCATTATCCTCGATCATCATCTAACACATACTCATTGAGAGCATTTTTATGAGCCCAAACGCTATATCTGCTGTAACTTGTTGAGGAGTTGGGTATCCCGCAGACTGCTTTATGCTGCATCATCAGCTCAAGGTTGTCATATCTTAGAAGTAACAGTACACAAAAATATCTATCAATTAGAGGAGTTAAAGTTGGTAAGAACCTTCTGTCAAGTAGGAAATGAGCTGATAGTGTTCAAAGTCCTGGGCTGATCTTCATAAATTATAATTAAAAACCATCTCGATCACATCAGCTATCAAACAAACAAAAACCATCAAAATTGGTCCATTCGTTTGATATCACATATCAAAGGATCATGAATATCGGTGAACCGATATCACAGGAGCTACGAGGCCACAGACAGACACACGTCATACTTATAACATCCCTCTTTTTATGTCGGGGGTTAAAAATAGAGTTTATGAGCAAAAATATTATTCCTTATAAAAATCTCATAATAACATACAGTCACGCCTTTTTCCCTCGTTCACCGGTGGGGAATCAAACCCCGGTCTCTACTACTGTCTTTTTCTACTCCTTTCGAGATAGTAGTATCCTATAGCCGTCTTCCCAAATTCCATATTCCTTGGTCAAGACACCTTTCCTACCTCATCCTCTTTCTGTGGGAACGCAATGAGGAACTTCAACACTTTTGAACCTTATAAAATGGTGGTGTCATGGTTTGCCACTCGGCACGTCTTGTTTCCCGCGGGGTCGAAAAGTAGGCCATGGCTAGCCACTTTGCTACATTAAACGATTATAGTAGTATAGTGATCAGTATCCTCGCCGATCACGCGAGAGACCGGGGTTCGATTCCTCCCTGGAGAATTAGGGGAAATAGATGTGACTGGATATGTACATCATTAATAATTTATTTAAAACAGTAAGTAATAGATCCCACTCTTAGATGAAGACTGTTTCAACTCTTCTCGACTTCAGAGACTATCTATTGGGAATAGAGCTGAATCTATTAGGAATATAATAGAGACTGACTCGATTATCTACCGGGAATAGAGCTGTAACATGTTTCTGAGAGTGTTTCCTAGATGGCGTTAGAAGTCAGTTTATCCGATTAGATACACCTCTCGCTATGAGCAAAAGAGATCAGAAATTAATGAGGTTATATCCAAAGACGAGATTTGTATGGAAACAGATTTGACCTTGGAATGCAATATATCGTCGATTAAGTTCTAACGGAGTTTAACTCACAAAATGAATTATATCAGGAGAGCAAAAATATGTCACCAGTACAGAACAACTTCTTTGTTTGTTTTGTGGTCTTCAGCATTACTTTGGCGCCTTCCCGAGCAAAATCAAACGCCGCACTAGTACTATCATATTTCCAATACGTATCTGTTTTTTATTTAAAACAAAAAGCAAATAAAAAAATTTACATTTCCTCAACTGATTATCTTCACATTGGATATTTCAAAGTATTCTTAGTAGAGTAACTTCAATAGGTACTTATGTTAATAGTTATATGTTAATAGTTATAATTTCGTTATGAACGAACCACAAAAAAATATATTAATTTTATGCATCTCCTCTTAAAGTATATATTATTTTGAATTGCAACTAACATCTATAGATAGATAATTTAATAATGAATGTTTTGCCAGTTTAGAACAACCTATTGAAGAATGTAATGTTTCTTATTTAATATTTGTTTTAAATAAGGAATAAATAGGCACTGAAAACTGTACTGATATGGAGATTTTCTCGGAGAGGCGCCTTCAAAGGATCCCAATCCGGCAACAGATACCAATAACACTAATAATAATTAATCAATGGTGAACAGAACTTAACTAAATTTGATCCCTCCCTACCTTTTTCTAACGTCAAACGTCAAAACGAGATAGCTACAATTTTGGTGCTGTCAGTTTCGTTTAAGAACGTCAAAATGAAAAGATTCGGAACACAGACTAAAGATACGCAAAAATGCAAATTTTTTTTGAACCGTTTGACACAACATAGGTCGGTGCTCGCTATGAATGTTTGCTATCTCGTTTTGGGGTTTGACAATAGAAAAAAATAGAGAGGGACCAAATTTCGTTTAAGTTCTGTACAACAGAATCGGCACGGCAAAATATTAATGATTGTGTCCCGCCTTCATTCCCGCAGGCCATCATATCGCATTGAGTCTCTTTATTATTTGAGCGCCATTCTACACACATTTACATGTTTCGTATTAACTTTCTCTCCTATGTATATATGTAACTATGTGTGAATATAACGAAATATTTCAGTCCAATTTCATCCACTTCGAAATGACTGAATGCTTTGAAATTTTACGCAAGTATAAAGATCCGATGACTATACAATTAAAACTTAAAAATAAAAGTTAAAAAAGAAAGAAGCTTTTATGAAAATACTAGCTTTTGCCCGCGGCTCCGCCCGCGTGAATGTCGGTTTTCCACAATATGGGAAATCTCGACATAATGAAGATTTATTATATAAAAAAAACCGTTAACGACTTTTACTTGACCTCTCGCATCTTAGTGGCGGCTACTAAAACAGGGATCAAGCTGTATCTTCAATTCTACTGGACCGATTTTGATGAAACATTATTTAAGTTGGAATAGTACCTTTAAGACTCTAACAGTTTAACCAAAATCTACCCGCTGGTTTTTGAGTGAAGCCCGAACAAATAAACAATCAAACAAACATCGACGGATTCGGTTTCAGAAGCCCTTAATTAGTCTATCTGGGTAGTTTGTTTTTAAATATCTTTGATTTTTGAAAATTTGACATTTAACAATTTTATAATAGTTATACATATACAGATAGATGAATCAAAAATTTAAAAAATCTTTAAAGATTTTTGTTCAACAGCTATAAGTGTAAGTTTTTTAATTCTTAATTCAAAAAATTAATAAGTTAGTCATCCATCATCAACATCCCCACTCCATATTCGTCACCACTATAGAGGCACGTACCGCCCCTAATCAAGAGGAGGAATAGGCCACTACGGCCTTTTCTACTCCTAAAATAACCCGACACGTCTCGTTTCCCGCGGGGGGCGAAAAGTGGGCTACGGATAGGCACTTTGCTACATTAAACGATCATAGCAAGTGAAGTGTACTTTGGTAGTATAATGGTCAGTATCCACGCCTGTCACGCAGGAGACCGGGATTCGATTCTCTGCCGGAGAATGGATGTATGTATAAAATGTGTATGCTAATGTTTCCATAGACAAGAATATGACTTATGTTTAAGGCATTTGTGTGTGATTTAAGTCCTCGTAAGCACTGAGGTGTTGGCAGATCGATCTTAGGGGAGCAAACCCTTTAGACTCGTGGAAGTAGACATTAAAAAAATTAAAGTTGATGAAATAATGGAATCATTTAAAAATTTTGACATCAGTTTATTAAAACTTTCAAGTTTTGGGAAACATTTTCTTTTTTAGGCGAAACAAAATGGCGGCGTTATAGGGATTTCTCACGCCTCATTTGCATTGTTTCTTTTTCTTTTTTCACATTTTCAACACCATTTACATTCCATTGAATGCTCAAACCATAATATTTTGTGTACTGTGTTGTGTGCAGTGGTATTTCGGTTTGAAATACTCTCATAAATATCCGCTCGGCCAAACAAAACGGTACAAAAGGTGAATAGGAGAGCATTGTGAAGGAAAGTTTGCTCCGCGTCTAACGGTCCAGCTACCTGACTCGGTACCTGACCGTATACTGTGCCACTGTCCCAGCGCTCTCGACTATGTCTGATAACTCCATAAAAATTTAACATTTCGACTTTTAACATTGAGAATGGGCGCTTTAATATAATTTTTAACGTGACGATATTATAGTGGACGTCCGCGTTACAGCGGTAACACGGAGAAGTAAATTGTATGGAAATTATATGAAGACGTTTTATATTACCGTTGACGGTAACGTTATAACGTGCGCGCCCGCGGTATGTCGCTACCATATTTCGGTACACCAAACTCCCCTCTAAACACGTCGCTATATTTTTGCTATGTAGTGCGTAGCTACGAGGGTGAATTTATGTGTGAGTCAGTCCACGTGCCCGCGCTCCCCCGCCGGACCCCACCCCGCGCATTCCTGTCGCAATATTTGACCTGTCGCCGTCCGATAGTGCTAATTATTCATTTCAAATGATTGTTGTAACTTTATTCTACTAAAAAGACGTTCAAATAGGATGTAGTGACATTATTAGAGTTCATAGGAATGCGACCATGTCTGTGGTACAAGTCCGTAGAGGAATTTAAGTACAAAACTATGAAACGAAATTCATGGAATTAAATATTTCAATCTTTCGAAAAAAATTATGATAATTTATATTCTCATTATTTGTCTTTTTTTACGTTTTAAATACAATAAGTATAAGAGCCGTATTCTAGAGACCATTCATTGCGTCTGCACTCTTTTGAAATCCTGCGTAAATGGCGTTCATCACGTCCACGGTAGTGAATTTTAAAAACGCATTTAACGTTGGACGTCGATGCCTACGTTAAATCGTGACCGTGAACGTCAACGTCCACGATAACGTGACGTACAGAATTAAAAAACCCTCAAATGTCGCTTCGATTGCTTAAGTAGGGGCCCCATTTTCAGCGAAAATGCGAATTCGCCCTAGTGTCATGAGTTCTAGGACTACGTCAATGATTATAATGTCAAAAGATGTGTATTAATTAGGACTACAAGATGGTGAAAAAATTGAAAGTTTGATATTTTTTTGAGAAAATAGCAAAAAAATCGCTAAAAATAGTCGTTTGTAGAGCGGTTAAAAGGGGCACTTTTAAAAATATTTCGAAAAACATATTTTAAACTTTTATATTTTTATACCGAAGAAGATTGACTCAATATCTAGGAGCGGTTTTTTCCCCTTTTTTAATAAGGGATAATTTTTCGAGATATGAATTTGTGGCGATCTACTTCACTACATACCACACATCCTCAACAGATGGCGCAGTTCTAAAAGTGACGATATAATATGGAAATCTGAATCACGCGCATGAAGTTTAATAGCGACTTAGCGTATATACAACGTTCCAACATCTACCATTGGGGCGGTGGCAGGCCTCGCCAGACATAACGCCCGTCTGGTCGGAAGATCTTCCCTTTTCCGATACCGCCACTGCCACATTTCGACCCTATAGCTGGTAACGTAACCCATAACTTCATCACTGGGTCATAGTCACTTCGCTATAAATTTTTAATAATAGCCGTCTGACCATACGATATCACTTGTGGTGAGCAACTTCAATAGATAGTATCAGGGATCCTCAACAGATGACGCAGCTTTAAAATGACGACGACATTAGAAGTCTGAATAATGCGAATGAAGTTTGATAACGAGTTAGCTTATATACAACGTCCCGACATTAACCGTCGGGGCAGTGGCAGGCCCCACCAGACATAACACCCGTCTGGTCGGAAGCTCTTCCTTTCTCCGATACTGCCACTCCTGCCTCACTACGATCCATAGGGGGCCGTTCAAGTATTACGTAAGCAGATTTATTACAATTATTTATTTAATTATTTATATTAGGTACAAATATTATAATCTCAAGTAATATTACGAACAAAACAATCTTCTTTTAAATTTTTGGTATACATATTAATTCCAATTAACAGTCTCCAGTCCGTGACACCCGAATCCATGATTCCAAGTTTTCGATGATATTGGATGTTTGCTGCTGAATGTGGTGTGTCTGCACACTTTCATCCGACTTTGGAATGACCACATCGTTCTCATCGGGCCATTCAACATAATGGTGCTCTAAATTTTGAATAATGCACATCAGTTCATTCGTACGACGAGCAGCGACTCTTATAGGTTTAACTTTCATATTAGTGTGCGTGTTTACTTTTTTATGGACCTTCTCGATGTGATGATTTAGTGACTTGACGGAAGCATGATAAAGACCACACGTTGTGCATGTTCGACTTGATAGCTTCAATTTTACCGTCGGACAAAAATCATCGTAGGGCATTTGCAGGAAATCTTTGACTGAAGCATTTAAGCATAGAGCTAAACTGACTGGAAAATTGAGAAATTACCCTCCATCATCCAAAACCAAGTCATCAACTGTTTGTTTTACTTTTACTGGTGGTGGAAGAAACGTATTGTCTAGAAATCTAAATAGGCCACTTCTTGGACGACAGCATTCTATGTTTCTACATTTTATAATTTGGCTTTCACGCTCATGTTCTGAATATCATTTAATGTCTAGAGATCAGGAACATCTATACGCCCGGCCCAACATATGTATTTTGCAGTAACATGATAGTCATTAATTTCCATTGTACTCCATACTTCAGCTAACACATTTCCCGCAAACTCGGAATTGGATCTTTCTAAATGTTCAATAATTGTAACGCCACGTTCATCCAAATGAAACCCAAAATGGTTATGAGGCAATATCAAACTGGGCCATTCTGCGCTCTACTCTGTTATACGCACTTCTGCCAGGAGCATTGGTAGCTAAAAACAATGCACCGAGATCATGTCGATTAACGTGTTGTGTAGCAAACCCTATGACTTTTTGATAACGCGGATTGCATCGGGGGGGTGCACCGAAGAAGTCAAAGTGGAGCTCGTCACATTAGTCAATGAGAACCGATGCTGATTTTTCAGGACACACTGTGAAGGTAGGCGAGGGCGTCTGTGTAGGAATTTTTCTTCTTAAAATAAGTTTGAAACATCGGATATACCTAATATCTTTACACCGTCAGTACCTGTCCTCCAGTCACCCATCTATAGTCTGACCTCACCGAACATTGCTTGATACACCATTCACCATCATCCCCCATATTCGTCCCTACTAGAAGAGCACTAACTTTCTCTAATCAGGATTGGACTTGCCTAGTGCGGGTTGTTAGACTTCACATACCCATGCGGACACGCAGGTTTCCTCACAGTTTTCCTTCTCGTTTAAGTACATTGGCGTCTACAATGTAGATTGTATATGATTTAGAAATAAATTAGTGGTACAGAACAGGGATCGAACCCGCGACCTTTCAATCGCAAGTTGCATCTGACATTATTAGATCACCAATGTACAGACACACACATTGTTACCGACAAGCAACTGCAATAATATACCTTTATGTTTATCTTGCAGTACATAATGACGTCATGGTAAGCTTCGAAAACATTCTCCAGTAATCCTCAGCGTACAAACCACACCACAGATAAAAATACAAAACAAAAAGATTGAGGAATAGTCTATATATACTATTATAAAATTGTTAAATGACAAATTTTGTTAATCAAAAATATTATTAAAATAATAATTACTCAGATCGACTAATTTAGGGCTTCTGAAAGAGAATCTGTCGATGTTTATTTGTTTGTTCGAGCTTCACGCAAAAACTTGATCTCTGTTTTATATAGTAGCCGCCGTTAAGATACGAGAGTTCAAGTTATGGTTATAAAGATTTTTATATGAATCTATGATTATGTCGGGATTTCGCAAGATTTCGTAAGTAACATTCACGCGGGCGGAGCCGCGGGCAAAAGATAGTACAATATAAATTTATCAACATTGTTCATTATGTACCTTCAATAAAATTAAATTACAATTCTACAAACTAAATTGTCACACCAACAAAATAGCAACTAGTGTACAAAATATAAGCATGTAGGAAAGTATAAAACTGACTTATTATAAATGCAACTACAACAATATTTAAACTCGGTGAATTATATTAGGCTCACTGTACGTGAATAGATCATCATAAATACCGCACAAGTTGTCAACTCTATTCAGCATGTCACACAGATTAAAACATCCGTATCATACAATCATATGCATTTAAAATTCTATGAGGTATCGTTAAAAAAGTTAATATCGAACTTACCGCCCGCGGTGATCACAAATATCACTGAAAACACAACACAAACAGCAAACTTCATGTTTGCGGCACTTAAAACATAACAAGTTACAATAATACAATTTTATTTAGAACAACGCGTACGCAACTAACGAGCGGTCGTCTAATACTGGACGATGTGAAGTTATCGCGAGTCATAAAAGTGTTGCGCATCGCTGTGTAAACGACACTGGGAAGTCATTTGTCACCACAGAGTATACTTTTTACAAAATGAACTTCGTCCCGTCGCGCGTCGGGAAGGCGTGGCCATTTCGACTTGATTTACGGTCATACCATGTACCATATTGGTGGTGAAGTTTGCAGTAGACAAACTTGCATGAGTAGTCATAGCCACCTTGCCTTAAAGCCTGGACAGCATTAGATCCGCGCAGCACGACGCTTCACAATGCGTCACAAGGCGTCGAAATAATATTTATGTCATTTCGGCTGGTGCATATTGCACGAGAACGGCTCCAGTGTGCGTAGCCGCACGTTGTGCCACAGTTGTCTAAACATCCTAAAGGTTGAAAAAATATTTTTTATCACATTTATTCGAAAAGAGTAGTTTATCTTCGTAAACAGGTACTAAAATGTAACATGTAACTCCTTAAGCTTTGAAGAAAGCTTATGTTTTGCCCCTACCCAAAGTTTCCAATCCATCTTCAGTATCTCAGTTCCGTCCTATATCCATACTCCCGATTCTTTCCAAGGGTCTTGAGAGTGTTGTTCGGAATCAAATATCTGGTTATATTTTGTCAAATTGCTTGCAAAGTTCTTACCAGTCTGGTTTTCGTCCTGGTCATAGTACTGCTACGGCATTAGTTAAAATCACTGATGATATCCGATTGGCTATGGAAAACAACTTACAGTTCTAATTTTACTGGATTTCAGTAGTGCTTTCAATTCAGTTGATTTTGATATACTCTTGGGAATCCTTTCTTCCTTTAATGTATCTTCTTCTGTAACTGCTTGGTTTAACTCTTATCTTCGGGGTCGTTCGTCGTCAGTTCGCAATGATGACGCCTCGTCTGAGTGGTGTGAGCTGTCTGCGGGCGTCCCCCAGGGTGGCATTCTTTCCTCTCTGCTTTTTCAGTTTTTATTGATAGTATCATTAAAGTATTATCTTCAAACTATCATCTCTATGCAGACGATTTGCAGATCTATCGTCATTTTAAAATTGAAAAGCTTCAAATGGTAATTGGTAACATCAATGATGATATGCTGAAAGTCAGTGAGTGGGCCAAAAGCTTTGGTCTGTTAGTGAATTCACAAAAGACACAAGTTGTGACCATTGGTGGAAGGTACTTTTACGGTCACTTAAATTGTCAGGTTCTTCCTTATGTTGTGTTTGATGAAATTCCTATACCCTACTCCAAATGTGTTAAAAATCTAGGTATACTTATGGACTGTAATTTGTCTTGGAGTGAACATATAACGGAAGTGAGCGGGACAGTGTTTTATTCATTTCAAACCCTCAAACGACTCCAGAATTTTTTTCCCTATCAGACTAAGATAACAATCTCTTCTGCTTTCACTTTTAGACTATGCTAAATTTTGTTTTCTCGACGCTACTAAGGAACTTCTTAATAAACTCGAGCGTTTGCAAAATTTATATATTCGTTTCATTTTTGGTCTCCGAAAGTATGACCATGTGTCGGAGTTTCGGAAACGTTTAAAGTGGTTGCCTGTTCGGAAGCGTCGAGATGCTCATGTTCTGT
Organism: Thaumetopoea pityocampa; assembly: GCA_017165845.1. Taxonomy (NCBI): domain Eukaryota; kingdom Metazoa; phylum Arthropoda; class Insecta; order Lepidoptera; family Notodontidae; genus Thaumetopoea; species Thaumetopoea pityocampa. The sequence continues at coordinate 21,958 of WUAW01002063.1, read as the reverse complement.
CTTTTTTTTTATTCTATTCTTCACAACACGAATTCACCAGCCTATCTCGGGGAACTTTTTGAGTATCTTATCCCCAGGGAAGAACTCTGCTGCACAAGCTCTTCTCTTCTTTTGCCTATCCCACATCATAAATCCAATCGTTACAGTGAGTCTTTCACTATGCATGCAGTACGCCTATGGAATTCACTTTCTCATTCTATTCAGGATAGCTCCTCTCTGGGTATTTTCAAGGAAAGAGTTAAGCAGCACCTTCTTTTAAAATAATATATGTATATACGTATTTTAGTATGTTTCGGTATTTGTATAATCATGTTTGTGTATGCTTCTGTACCTAGTACACTGGATCCTATTCTCCTTCTAGTCTCAAATATTTTTGGACTCTAAGGTTCTCTTATACATCTCACTGCTGATGCTTTTATAAAATCAATCTTCTCTGACCAAGTGTTGAGCATCCAAATTTTTTTATGAATCTGTTCACGTTCTTTGTCGGATATAAGAGCACAAAGAAAATAATTCTGAGATTTAGAGACCACACACGTGTGTAAGCAACGTGGTATCAAAATTCTTTCAGGCTTGTCAACGCACGCTGTCCATTTATCAGCTAACTTTTTACATCCAAGGTACGGTTTACCGGTAACGCGGGCTTCTTTATTCCGTTTAACAGTGCACGAAAGGGGTCTTTGTACAGAAGCTTTTGTCCTCATATTTTCATCGATACTTTTGGACAATGATACCTCGCTAACATTGTCATCATTGTCACCATTATCACTATCCAGAGAAAGCGAGACCTTTGTCTTTTTAAAAATGAATACCTGTTTTTGTACCAACAACAACTTGACATTTCCGTCAATATTAGATTCATTTGTATCATCCAAATCTTCTTTAACCTGCCTCCGCAATGAATAAAGCATCTGTTTCTTCCGTGAAATCACTGAAGCCCAATGTGGATCATCATCAGATAAATAAACTCTATACCTTAACACATAAGATTTTTTAAGTACCGATAAATAAACTCTATGCCTTAACACATATTTTAAGTACCAATTTTTGATAGCACGCACATCGGAGTTTTTGAAGTTGGTCAATAAATTATGATTAAAACTTCGTCTATACATGACAGTTTTTGTATTAAATAAAGCTTCAATGTATAGATTCGACTGGTGTGAAAATGTGATTTTAACAAAAGTGACACATAAGTGGTATTAAAATCGCAACGACGATGTACAGGCTTATTTTTTTTATTATTGATCTAGTGAAGATTCAATTCAATCAATTCAATTCAATTCAATCTTCACTAGATCAATAATAAAAAAAATAACTCCTTTGAACGCAACTATTTCTCAACAGGTAAAGCGATCGCTGTCAGAGCCATGTATGTTCCCATTGATACTAGCGTAGAACGGTGAGTCACACAGGTCTCGGGGAACGGTTAATAATTGTTTCAAATTTATTCACTTTGAAGTAGCAAAATATATCATTTACATATGACGAGATTGTAAAATCCACTTTTGACCGGCTAGATTGATTAAAACCCCTATGTGCGCTGAATGGCTAGAGGGCGGTTAGCGGCCGAGCATATTGTTGCTCTATTCTATAATGTCTGCTTACAACAATTGAATAATCTATATATTATTATAAAATGTCCAATTTTCAAAAATCAAAGATATTTGAAAATCAAGTACTTCAGATCGACTAATTAAGGGTTTTTGAAACCAAATCCGACGATGTTCGTTTGTTTGTTTGTTCGGGTTTCACGCAAAAATCAGCAGCTGGTAGGTTTTAGTTAAACTATTACAATCTTAAAGGTACTACTCCGACTTAAATACTGCGCCATGTTTCATCAAAATCTGTGCAGTAGAATTGAAGATACAGCTTGATCCCTGTTTTATACGCAATAATTGTGTCCCATCTAGCGGAAAACCGAATTTCACGCGGGCGGAGCCGCGGGCAAAAGCTAATATTAAGTAAATCGCAAATACTTAGATAAGTGACCGACATTAGTATTTAGCTCTAATCTTAATGTCGGCCCCAATTTAAATCTAAAGCAGCTTCAAGAGCTTAATAAATAATACCGGCCTACTTTTGGCTGTTGGATGCAGAATAAGTAAATGTAATAATAATTAACATTGTAAACTCAACCATAAATTAAGGTGATTATCATTTCTAGATTATTTTTAATTATGTATATAAGGCTCCAATCCAGGCAGAAACAAAAACACCATGCCAATGCTTTCAACATCACGATGGAAGTGATTCTTCTGGAAAAGAAACAGGAGAGTAATCGTGCTTATCCATAGAGAACAGTTTGACGGATAATATTGACTATATCCTGAAGCGAGCATTGATAAAATTATTATTAAAGACAATCGCCAAAATAGGCCCACTATCATAACTTAATAAATTCGATAAAATGCGAGTAAGCTCCTTTTTTTTCTATTTTTACCCTCTCATATATGCTTAGGTGCGCAAATTATCATTTAGTTAAATAAACTGGTAAATTATGTACACGGGCGAAAAATAAGTAAATTGTTGTTTGCGGGACTTGGGAAGCTTTTTGACCGACATAGTATCGTTATTTAATTAAGATTGTATTAATTACATTTATCTTTAAATTTAGATAAAAATGGCGTGGACAGGGCGGCCACCGTCATCGTAATCATCATCATCATCAGCGTGTGAAAGCCCACCGCTGAACATCTTACAAAGGAAGAATTTGCCATAATCTCCTCACTTGGCAGGTCTTCGTACATCTGTGGTGACATGTTTCGCTACACAGTACTACGCATCCTCAACAGATGGCGCGGCTCTTGAGCGCCGACATTGACACAGAAATGTGAATCACGCTGACGAAGTTTGATAGCGACATAGCGTACGTACAACGTTCTGAAAAAACGGCTTTTGTTAATATGTCTACTTCACTAATATATATACGACAATGTGTTTGTTAGTTTGTTATTTGACGACAATGAAGCAACGGAAGAATGGATAGACACAAATTTTGATGTAAATACAGATTAAGAATCGTATAATGAAATTTTCTAGTTAAAAATAAAAGCTGCTTCTTATCACTTTTTATTAAACCATCAAATGTATATTATAAGCGAGTGACGCCACGGGTAAAATTATCCTTTTCAGCCTAGCATTATCAATCAAGGTCTACTGGTTTTAGAAGGAATTAGCTTTTGCCCATGGTTCGTTCATGAAATTTCGACACAATCATAGATTTATATTAAAAGTCTTAGAACCACTTTTACTTGACCTCTCGTATCTTAACGGCAGCTATTAAAACAGGGATCAAGCTATATCTTCTATTCTACTACACCGATTTTGACAAAACATGCCGCAATATTTAAGTCTGAATAATAGCTTTAAGTCTAATAGTTTGGCCAAATCTACCCGCTGGTTTTTGCGTGAAGCCCGAACAAATAAACAAACTAAAATCGACGGATTTAGTTTCAGAAGCTGTTAATTAGTCGATCTTAGTAGTTTGTTTTTGAATATCTTTGATTTTTGAAAATTTGATATTTAACAATTTTATAATAGTAATAGATATATGATGGTAGACTGCCATTTAACACCACCTACTTCTCACAATTCCATGTCATTCAAACACTAGTCAGGACCCATTGCTTTACCTGCCTTCCGAGACTCGGAGATTAGATTTCAACTAGACGCAAAAACCCATTTAACATCTGGCCGTGGTTAAATACATTTAACCTAGTGATACGCTTGCATGCCGACACTCCAACTGCTTAACGGTTATTGATAGTAAGCTTATATTAGAATAAAAGTTATGCCAGTTAGTATTTTTTGAATATTTCAATATCAATATCATATGTTGATATCAATATGTCAATATCATTAGTCTCTACTCAGAACTATCATAATTATCCATATAATTATGATAGGTCTTCTCCAATGTTGCATCCACTGATTGCCTACGATCTTAATGAGAGACCTTTGATCCGTAATAGGGGTCATGTTCACTTTCTGTTTGAGGGTCACTACTCCAATACTTTAAAACACCAGCATCCATTAATTCTGCGAGTTTTACGGTCGGCTCATAAAACTATTGGTTTGTGTTTCGGCTTTCGATTCACAGTCCTGAATTAGGTTCCGGCTCTGTACCAATATACATGTTTTTTTTCTACCAGTATAGATATATCGCTCGTCCAATAGAACAATGACGTAATTACATTTTTGCAATTTATCAGAAGAAGCGTTTCAGT
>WUAW01002059.1:7617-44174 GCA_017165845.1 Thaumetopoea pityocampa | reverse complement strand
TATATATATATATATTTGATTATATTTATTGATTAATGGACGGTGCCTATATATATATATATCAGAACTGATGTTTTATTTTGATAATGACTACAATTGTAATCACTAACGCTGTAATGTAACGCGTACTAAGGAGGGCGTCCATTAATCACGTGATGTTTTCTAGCAACTTTTAACCCCCACCCCTCCCCCTGGTGATGCTTGGTGTGATTTTAGACTAACCCACCCCTCCCCTACTCAAAATCACGTGTACTTTTTGGTACAAAGTATTTTGAAATCACGCGTCGTTTTGCGGTTTAAAAACCGCGCGCTCAACGAAAAATATTGTGTGATTTTCTCCGCCCGCTCCCCCCTTTCAAGCCTTACGTGATTAATGGACGGTGCCTAAATAAAATTGTCGCGTGTTCACACACGCAATGTCACTTCCATGTATGTAGCTATACACGTGAGCTACTGTTAGATACTAGATAGTGATGTGCCACTGTTATTCTATTCTATAGATCAGAGATTCCCGTTCTTTTATGTCTCTTTGACCATTTATCATGTTTCTCAGTTTTGGGTAGACCTCTCCTACCCTCGATACCTCGATGTACTCACGATGACCTGAACCATGACAGATATTTCGTCATCTTTCCTGGAGATTGCTTTAGATGTTTAGCAGTATGATGATCATGACCCATGATGATGTTGATGATTACGTCAACAGCTATGGGTCGAAGTGTGGCCGGAGTGACAGTATCGGAAAAGGGAAGATCTTCCAACCAGACGGGTGTTATGTCTGTCTGTATATACGATAAGTCGCTATTAAATTTCATTAGCGTGATTCAGTCTTCTAATGTCGTCACTCAAGAGGTGCGCCATCTGTTGAGGATGCGTTGTACTATGTAGTGAAGTAGGTCACGACAGATAGATGCTTTTGAACTCCACTTATTATTTCTTCAATTCGCTAGGTCTCCCTGCCAAGGTGATATAGCTATTATTCATATATTTTAAACTTTTTACACAATGCGTAAAGGCGGACTTAACGTTTGATGTATTATCTGCCAGTCTACCTTTGGGCAGTGCTGAGATATTAAAGCAGGTGCAAAGAGAATGATAAGTATACACAATCTCGTGATAATTATATATTAGGTCAATTCATTCAAACTTGACTATTGAATTATTTTGTTATTACGAGAATAATTTGAGTACTTTTATTTATTACTAGGTCAGGTAATTGGTACGCTCGTTACTCAGGAAACAATTTTCCTAAATCGAGAAATTGATTCCTGACTTTCTGGAAAGAACTACAGGAAGGTAATGATCGTGCATGATAATGCAAGTCTACACAAATCGAATATAATCAAGGACCTTTTCGTGACAAGAGGAACTATGGAGTGGGTTCATCCCCACACTTAAGGTTACTTTGCCATTTTAAAGAATAATATTCGTTGTAATACATTCTAGTCTTGGGAGGAGTTAGAAGTATGTTTGTGCAGATAAATGAAGGAGGGTAATCCCGCAGGCATATACTCAGCTGTACAAAAGCTTAAAGAGCGTTGGACCCGTGCTATTGAAACAAAAGGAAAGTACTTATAGAATTAGTATTAATATAGTTTCTGTTACTAATCATTTCAATAAATTAATTAAAAACACTTGGTTAAGTTTGAATGAATTGACCTAATAGAACTATTTTGATTATTATATAGATGAGTTACCTGAGGACTGAGTTTTTATGCCTGTAATAATTTTTAATGCACAAGAAATCTAGTGGATTTGTTCATCTTCTTCAGATACGGAGGTTTGGGGTTCAAATTCGGGCCGAGTATTACTGAATTTTTATATTTAAAAAGATTTTAATATATCTATGCACATCTTAATGTTTCGAAAGATCTGTACAAGAGTGGGTCTTCTGGTAACACGTCCAAAAACAATTGTTAAAACAGTGCGGTTATGAACCCTTACATCAAGTAACATAATAAACAGCATACGAGTAATATCTTGCTGCTGTGTGATGTCGGCATAAGGACCAGATAATATAGGGATGTACCAAGATAATTAGCAGCAGCGTGCTCCAAGACTCTACTGCGACCTCCAAGACTCTACTGCGACCTCCAAGACTACTGCGACCTCCAAGACGCCTGCCGAGCGTGCAGATTATGGCAAATCCCTTCCTTTCAAAGAGGCATGTCTTGCAGTGATGGCTAATGATGATGATGCGTCAGATCTATTATTTATTAGATATGTAAAAAGTATGAGATATCATACTTTTTATGTTCTTCAGATAATTCATCTGCTTTATGTAAATTCAACATCATCTAAAGATTGTTTTAAGAATTAAGTTCGCCCAAATAACTTATTTACTCGTAGATAAGGATAGGATCGGAAATAGGATTGGAATATGATACACACAGATTTTAGGGTAAGCCTGCTGTTAGCAGCTGATTAACTAAAGTCAGCCGCTCACTCAATTGCGCTTGCAATGTCGTCGATCAGCGATCAACCTATGTATATGTATATACGTATGTCTTGAAAATGAAAATACAGATATCCACTCGGAAAAATATATTCAATTTTTATAAAATCAATTTCAGGCATGTTTTTTTTATTTCGCACAATTTTGTACAATATACAATTACAATAAAATTTTATAATTACAATATTTTCAAGCTATCAGATTATCACCGTATTCGTTTTGTAGTCGACATCGGTCGAACAGATAAAGACGGGTTTTCAACTGACATTCATCTTTAATAAGCAAATATTTTAACAGATTATTAATTGATGAGGAAATAAATAAAAAAATTAAGGGTTCGAATTCCATCAACTAATTTGTCATAAAAGGAAACTAAACCGCAGACAAATACACATTTTTTTTTCTCGTCAAAAATACCGCAGTGTCTTAAAACCTAGTCTTAAGACACTGCGGTTTATAAACAGGTGTTGCCAGTGACGACCTACGGATCCGAGGTTTGACCACTGATTATGGGCATTATAAGGAAGAGACAAGACCAAGTAGAGTGGTAGTGTAGTAGTGCTAGATACAGCTTACAATCGAAAGGTAGTAGGTTCGATCCCGGTCCCGTACCTTTGAGTTATGTCTAATAAATTTACGGTCTACATTGTAGACACCAATGTAATTAATGGAAAAAGAAAATTTCGCCAGGAAGCCTGCATGCTCGCATGGGTGTGTGAAGTCTACCAACCCGCACTAGGCCAGCGAGGTAGGATACGGTCTAATTCTCCTCCTGATCAGGGGAGATTCGCTAATTAATAAATAGCAAGTTATGAGGGGAGAGAGGTGCGTCAGGATCTATTATATAGTGAACTGCGGTCTCTGCTTACCCTTATGGGATACCGGCGTGAGTATATGTACGTATGTATAAATTAATTGGTAAGCTGCGGTTAAACTTCAGTTTGTGACAATTTAGTAAAATTGTGGACCAGCCTTCAACAACTATTGTTAAATCGCTACATCACAAACAACCTCATGGTGATTTAGTAAAATTGAGCTACGATCTGGCTTTTTTTAATTATCATCATTCCGCCCATCATCAGGCCCATCTTTATTCCTGGATGTCGCGAGAAATGGCTGAGAGACATACGAGGGTAATGGGCAACGGCATTATCCTGCGATTCAATAGACATTTACAATCTCCAAGACTGCCTCGGCCAATACTGGACTTAAAAGGGTTCATCTTATAATATTAAGTACAACATCAACAAAGTTGAAGCATGAGCAGTTACTTTTTTAACATGGTCATGCTTCAAATTTGTGTATATAGTTATATAAATTTTACAAATAAAAACATAGTTCGTTTGTAAAAATAATTATTAATATAATACAATGGTAGCTGACTTGTATATTCTGGCATTGTATGCAAACTGGTTGAATTATACTTATATATCAATAATGTATTTAAAATTTGATTTTTATGTAATGTTGAGGTATTGTTATGAAATAAATTAGATAATTTTGCAATTTTGGACTAAGAGAGTGTTTCTACTTATACTAGTTTAACATACAATATCTATCTATAATATGAGATAATTAATTTCATTAATATCTATACTGTACAACACTTTGAGTCTCACAACATACACGTGCACGTGGCGTTCGCGCGACGTCTGCACAATGCGCGTCCACCGCGCGCCGGCGCGCGGTCCCGCTGCTGATATGTGGCGTGCACGGCGCGGCGCCGCATCACGGGGGCGGGGAGACGCGGTGCGGTGCGAGCGCCGCGCGCCCCCGTCACACCAGCCCGCTGGGCTTCACGTCCAGCGGGTGCTCCGGTGAACGCCCTCCGCCGCCGCCCTCGCCCTGGCTGTTCTCCTCCGAGTCCGAGCACGAGTCCGAGCTGCCCTTCTTCCCACCGTTATGCGTCTTCACGTGCTTCGCGAGGTGGTCCGACCTCATGAACCTCTTGTTGCAAACCGGACACGCGAACCTCTTCTCGCCGGTGTGCGTCCGCAGGTGTCGCTGCAACTCGTCGGATCGCGTGAACCGTTTCCCACAGAACAGCCAGTTGCACACAAACGGCCTCTCCCCGGTGTGCCAACGTAAATGCGCTTTCAAGTGCGACGTCTTACCGTAAACCTTCCCGCAGCCGGGTATGTGACAACTGTGTATGTTCTTCTTCCGTAGATGAGCGCCCGCTGGGCCTAGTCTCTCTGCTTCTTGGCAATTAGGGCAGTCGCAAGTGGCTCGACCGGCATAGCGTCGCTGTGACCGAGGGGATGGCGCTTGCGCAGGCGGCGCCGGTGACCCAGGAGCGTGCAGTCCGAACGAGCCTTGCGTCGGCAGGACAGACTTGTATGCATCTTGTAGGAGGTGAGGAGCCGGTGGCAGTAAATGTGCGCCGCCTGACAACGAGTGCGTGAGCTGTGAGTAATCTTGTCCGGCGTAGTTCGCCATCTGCCCGCCGACGTCCAGCCAGCCGCTGTGCACGTCCCACCACGTGCTGCCGACGGCGCTGACGCCGCTCATCTCGGCTGCCTTCAGTGCGCCGCCGCCGCCTCCGCCACCCACATTGAAGGGCCACGATTCGTAGGGATGACGTGAGTACATAGAGCCTAGGCTCGCACTAGATTCACTTTTGCCGAGTAGCTGATCTCCCGACGAAGGAAAATAGAGGTCATTGCCGTAGGAGGGTGCTGCTGCGCACGAGGTAGGCGCCCTGCCGTAGGGCGCGCAGGCGGGCGGCTGCGAACGCACCGTGATCCCGGCTCCGGGTGGTGAGTGGGCGCCGGGGCTCTTCTTCCACGGGTGGAACCCCTTGCCCACGGCGGCGTCCGCTAGCGGCGGGGGTGATTTACTGGACAGTTTGTTGCACTGGGCCGCCAGCATCGCCAGGGGCGTGCCGCGTAAGCTCGGGTGTTCCTGGAAAGACAGAGAATAAATAATTAATTATTTTATATAAAAAAGGCAATTATCCATCCGTGTTTATACCGTGAGAATCGGCCGGAGTGTCGAAGCAGATTTATGATCTTATTTCTGTGTGGACTAATGCTGCGGTGCTCCGCTCGTGCCCGGGGGCTCAGAAATAATATAAATAAATTATGAGAAGTTTATAGGTAGTGTATTTACAATTAGGCGGTACCGTGACAGCTCTCTGCCGCTACTGCTGGCTTCGGGATGTCGTAATTAATAAACGACGTGTAAATGCAGGCAGACGTAATAAAACTTAGGTTTAAAGCCCAGTGTAGATGTTACTTGTAGTTAATTAAACAGGAGCCAATCCCACGCTTGCATGTTTGATGAGCCACGACATGTCTCATATGGGTGAGCCACGTCGTGGCCTTGGTAAAGCCTGACAGTCGTATACGTTAATAATTTGATCATGTATGTGTTCTACAGAAATAAATAATCACTATTCTACAATTAGATAGAATTGATCCGCTAGCCTGATGGGATTCTCCTCCCTTGAATTTCGTCACCACTACAGGGGCACGAACCTATCCTAATCAGAGGGGGATTAGGCCGTGGTGTACTCGCCGCGCTGGCCCAGTGCGTGTTGATATGCGGACATGCAGGTTTCCCCACGAAGTTTTCCTTCTCCGTTGAGTACATTAGTATCTACAGTATAGACCGTACATGAATTAGAAATAACTCAGTATGGGACCGGAGTCGAAACCACGACCTTTCGATAGCAAGTCGGATCTGGCATTACTAGACCACCAATGTACAGTACAGTGCATTGTCTTGAATTACTTCACCCTAATCTTTAAGTTTGTCAGGCATGTTGGAAATTGTAATAGATATAGATTTTCATTAAATAGCGGGATAATACTCTGCCGCAGACCTTTTCAAACGGCATCGACAGCAATAGACGGAATGCTGTGTACTATTGTACTCTTATATCGTCATCAGCCCTTAGGAGCCCACTGCTGGACATGGGTCCCCTCCCTAAAAAGAAAGCATTTGCCATAATACGCTTGGAAGGCGTTTTGGAAATCGCAGTAGATTTAAATTGAATGACGGGGTAACGCTACTGCTCGTTAACCTGGTCCATCTCTTAGATGCTTCTCACAGCATCCAATGATGATCCAATCCAATGAAAGAGATGCAGTGACGCTATTATTAAGTCGGCGCCACACAGATATTACACACAAACACACACACACACACACACACACACGTACGCACGCACGCACGCACGCACGCACGCTCGCACGCACGCACGCACACACACAGACACACACACTCGTATATATATATGATCGGAATATAAAATACATTATTATAATATTAAGGTTAATGAATCTCAATCCCTCCCCAAGTTGATCGCAGTCGAAAAATTTTCGTTTTTATGTCCCAAATTTCTGAGAGTTGTCAAAGTGAAAACTGAGAATTATTTTTAATTGAAAGTATTGTGTATCTAGGCATAGAAAAGTTTATATGATGGGAGTAATAATAATAAAAATAAGAATAAATTTATTTCAGCAAAATACATATCTTAAAAGATCAATGTACATACCTTATATTAGTTTAAATCATTTAGAGGTAAAGGATATTGGTGCTAATTCTATTGTAACAGAACTTAAGTAAATTTAATCTCTCCCTATCTTTTTTTAATGTCAAATGCCAGAACGAGATAGCAAACATTTATAGCGGTACCAACCTACATTTCTGTTAAATGGTTCAAAAAAATGTTGAGTTTTTGCGTATCTTTAGTCCGTGTGTTCCGAAATCGCGTCTAATTTTTTTAATTTTGACGTGTCTAAACGAATCTGACTGCTGTAAAGCCAAAACTCTAGCTATCTCGTTTTGGCGTTTGACATTAGAAAAAGATAAGAAGAGACTAAATTTAGTTAAGTTCTGTTACCGCAGAATTACCACCATTATTAATAAAATTTTCTACTTTATGCATATAACACGCACATGACTTATGGTTTCAATTGTTTTACTACAAAACTATTATATTATATTAAATTATTTTATATCAAAAGTACAATTATGAGTCAGAATAAAAATATTAGACTATAAAACATGCACTTTAAAATCGGACATGAAATTAAAAAATACGTGACAATAGTTTCACAACTACCCTCTGCACTAGTTAGAAAATGTATGACAGCAGAGGTTGATGTTGAGGAATGATGGGAGTGAGTTTCAATAGGAAAAGGAAGACAGATTGTACAAGAAAAGAAGAGTTAATAAAACCAGAATAAGTGAGAAGACGCCAAAGAAATAGATTATTATCATAGAAGAGAGTGTCGTATTGATAAATAAAATACTCATGTAGGTATACGTTGAGTTTACATGCTGCTTTTAAACGCACCAAGCAACCCTTACCTTTAAAAATGTATAACAAGAGCACCCTGTCATGAATACAATCCGTTCGTGGATGTTCATTTCGGCAAATAAAGGTGAGAGCCGTAGGAACATCCGGCCGGATATTTCACCCCAATGTGAGACACAATGGTTCGATAAAAAAGTCCCATTGTATGCAGTATTAATCTGGGGATCACGACACGGGGCCCAGGGCCGACGGGGTGTGCGGTGGCGGGGAGGGAGGTAGTTCGACCACGCCCATTACATTGTGATTGGCGCAGCTGTTGCGATGCAGCACTGTGCACTAGCCCTAATGGCGATTTTGGTTCTCCAGTTGATAATAAACATTCTATTAATTTACATATAAGTATTTAACTAAGTGATTCTAAACAAATCTGGGCGGAAACAATTTTAAGCATAAGGCCTACACATTACAATAATTGTTGGCCTAATGCTTCCGCAGTGCTTAAACTATGTTTAAGATAGAAGAAAATGTACCCTCTGTGTGTGTTTAATAAAGGAAATAAAGGAATACAGTACTGACTGAGCGTTAGTTAACAACTGATTGGCTTAGTTGGTAGGCACTATGCTTTTTCGTTAGTCTCGAGTTTGAATCCCAGTAAGAGCAAATAAAAGATAAGCACTGTTGCTGTGTGGCGTTAGCACGGTGATAGCGTCACTTGATCTCTTGCCGTGGATGCTGTGAGAGCCAGCTAAGGGATGATCAGGTTAACAGACAGCAGTGTTATTCAATTAAAATCTACTGCTATCTCCAAGACATCTGCCAAACGTGGAGATTATATCAAATCCCTCCCTTTTAAGGAGGAGGCCCTTGCTCAAGAGTGGACTTCTGTGGGCTAACAATGATGTAGGACAAACTTTTTTTTTAAAGACACCTCCCGCATTATGATTAATTATTCCTGTGTCTCGGGGACTTTACAAACATTCAAATAACGGAAACACAGAACACCCAGACTCAGAACAACAATTTGTGGTTCACACGAAGTTGTTGCCCCGTGTGGGGATCGAACCCACAACACTCGACAGCGCAGTGGAGAAGCGACCGCTTAAACCACTGCGCCATCCGTGCAGTCAAACTTTGTGCGATGAGCGTAAAGGATTTTTTATAAGAGTCATGTGTTCTTATCGCTGTTTTGTTGTTGTCTGATTGACAACGCATAGCATAAACCATAGGGTCTAGGATCATGAAATTTTACACTAGAGTTTTTATATAACACTAGCTTTTGCCCGCGGCTCCGCTCGCGTCAATGTCGATTTTTCGCTACATGGGAAATCCCGAAACAATTATAGATATATATAAAAAGTCTTAGCACCACTTTTACTTGAGCTCTCGTATCTTAACGGCGGCTACTAAAACAGGGATCAAGCTGTATCTTCAATTCTACTAGACCGATTCTGATGAAACATGCTGCAGTATTTAAGTTGAAATAGTACCATTAAGACTCTAATACTTTAACTGAAATCTACTGGCTGGTTTTTGCGTAAAGTCCGAACAAACAAACAAACAAACGTCGACGGATTTGGTTTCAGAAGTCCTTAATTACTCAGATCGACTAATTAGTCGATCTGAGTAGTTTATTTTTAAACATCTTTGATTTTTGAAAATGTGACATTTAAGAATTTTATAATTGTATAGATGAATAAGTATATCGTTATCTAGTAGTATCCACAACACAGGTAATCCTAATTTGGGACTAGATCAATGTGTCAGCAACAGCGAAAATTATATCACGACTGTATTAAAATTTAAATAATTTATTAACACAATTACGCTACTAAGAGATCTTATAATTAAATGCAGTAGAGCGCAATTTATCTTTTAAGTACGCAGTATGATGACAACAGTTATTATCTAAATTAATAACATCACCATTACAATATATATCAACGTCAACAATACTTATTTGATGCCAATTATATATACATTACAATTAGTCAATTACAGGTTTAATTTCCAAGAAGGGTAATCTAATCTTAGCTTCATAATTACCGAAACAGTTTTATAAAGTAGACTATTTTGTACCCGCGGTTCCATCCGCGTGAATGTCGATTTTTCGCTACATGCAAAATCCCGAGACAATCATAGATTTATATAATTAGCCTTAGAACTACTTTTACTTGAGTTCACGAATCATAACGGCAGCTAATAAAACAGAGATCAAGTTGTATCATTAATTCCACTGGATCGATTCTGATGAAACACGTCGCAGTATTTAAGCCGGAATACTACCTTTAAGACTGTAATAGTTTAACTAAAACTATCTAGTTGTTTTTGCGTGAAGCTCGAACAAATAAACAAACATAGACGGTTTGGTTTCAGAAGCCCTTAATTAGTCTGTCTAAATAGTTTCTTTTTTTAATATCTTTGATTTACAAAATTTGCGGTTCTCAACCACCGTGTCGCGACACATTGGTGTGTCGCAAGCACCTGTCAAGTGTGTCGTGAGATTTACAAATACGACATTTTTATCTAAGGTGACTCGGAGCAATTGCACCTCTGGGGTAATTGCGCTTATTTGAGATTACTTAAAAAATATAATATATTTAATACATTAATGATAATTAAACAATTTAATAGATATATCTATACCAACCTTCACTTCAACTATCAAAAATTTTGCATGTAATTGTGTAAGTGTGTCGCGAATTTTAGAATATGTTAGTGCGTCGCTGAGTAAAAAGATTCAGAACCGCTGGTATAGAACACATTTTCACCATCAACCCATCATTACTATTCCACTGTAAGGCTCGGTTCTCCCCTCAGAATGAGAGGGGTTAGGCTAGTCCAGCACGGTGGCCTAATGCGGGTTGGCAGACTTCACACGGCGACGTGAAAATCTCTCAGGCGTATCCTCATGATGTTTTCCCTCATCATTTGGAGCGAGTGATAATTATTAAATAATTTCAATGAATTTTGACGACAGATTGCTGTGACTCCGTTTTCTGTTCCAATTAGTCCCGAGTTCGAATCCCGGTAGGGGCAAATTTTGTGTGGCGAGAACAAATATTTATATCCGAGTCATGTACGTATTAGTATTTATCTATATAAAGTATACATATTGTTGTCTGGTACCTAAGATACAGGGAATCCTAGTTTGAGACTGGATCAATGTGTGTGAAAGTGTTCAGAATGTAAAAAATAAATTAATACGTACATTATTTCAAAAAGTCAGAAGTGCGCGCCTAGGATTCGAACTCGAAATCTAAGACTTGGTGTGTACGCTATACCACTAGGCTATCATGGCTTTTAATTACGACACACAGCTATAAAATTCTTATGATGTTCTTCATAATTCCTGATATCTTTTACCCCAATGGCGGCATTCAACAGAACAGACATGATGGAACTGGCTCAGTGCGCTCAATCGATGGAGTCGATATGAAATAAGTCTGTCAATATTGATAGTTTTCAGAATGAAGTTTAAATTTTATTTAGTCGTCATAAGATTTAGATTTCAAAACAGCAGTCATAGCGTAAGATATCATCTTAAAGTCCCGTTGTACAATGGCCGCGTTCTCAATTAGCCCCAGTGAAAATTACCATAAAAAAATAAAAAAACTCCGCCAAATTGCGCGCATCCACTTACGATCGCCGCATATGCGGCTCTATGGATTATTTGTTCTCAATTGTCGTGATGAAGAATACAATAAAATGGGATTTTTTAGATTTATAACAATTGCTGATACGTAGCTGTCGAAGTATAAGTTTTATATTATTTTTACAACATACATAATACTCACGCCGGTGTCCCATATGAGTAGGTAGAGATCATAGTTCGCCACATACTGTAATCCTGCCACCACCCCCGCTCATACACACCCATACACCTTTTCATACACTTTCGTCGATTAAGGGTGTTACGAACTTGACCTTTTTGAAACAAGTTTTGATTTGATCAAGGTCTTGGGCGCCTTCTTACGACGCTTCCACTCACATTTGCTCGATATATTAGTTTCGTCATTTGAATCTCGCTCAAACTTCTAAATGACCAAACAGAAGTTTATTTTATTTTATTAGAAAAATCATCCACTAAATATGCAATTACAGTAATACACATTGTGTAGGTAAATAGATGGTTAGTGACTTAGAGGTATCCGCGAATTATATTAGTAAGCATTACTTTGAGTGAATATATTCATAACTAGCTTTTGCCCGCAGCTCCGCATGAATGTCGGTTTTCCGCAACATGGGAAATCCCGACACAATCATAGATTTATACAAAAAACTAAAAACTACTTTTACTTGACCTCTCGTACCTAAGCGGCAACTATTAAAACAAGGATCAAGCTGTATCTTCAATTCAACTGGACCGATTTTGATGAAACATGCCGCATGTTAGTACCTTTAAGAATGATCAACTGTACCGGCTGGTTTTTGCGTGAGCCCCAAGAAACAAACAAACATTGACGGATTCGATTTCAGAAGCCCTTAATTAGTCAATTTGAGTAGTTTGTTTTTAATTATATTTGATTTTTGAAAATTTTACATTTAACAATTTTATAATAGTATAGACGACAGCAATAACGATAACAAAAGTTTAACAATTCTACAATAAAGTCATTCAATAAAAAATGATTTTTATTTGTACAGCGTACTGTGTTGGGTAGTCAAACTTAATGTAATATTATACAAAAACAGTCAGTAAGAATACTCAAAAAATTCAAATTTGGGCATTTTTTGGGATATCCTTACGGACTGTTTTTATATAATATTACATTTACACTTGGCCACTTGAAGGATATTCTTACCGACTGTTTTCGTATGGTATTACATTTAGATTTGGGTATTTTTTGGATATTTTTACTGACTGTTTCTTTATGATATTATATTTAGATTTGGGTATTTTTAGGATATTCTTAGTGACTTTGGTTTTGTTTTTGTATGATATTACCATTTAGTTGTGGTGGTTCGTTATCACCACACTCAGGTGATATTTGAGTCTGACCGATGTTGATGATTTCAAATGGCATACGATTAACTTAACTCTCCTTACAGCTAGCCATACTCCCTGCAATAACACCAGACCTTGACTTAAGTAGGGATAATGCTAAGTTAAATCGAGAAGTCAATGTGTAATAACTAGACTAACTATTGTCAACGTCTTGCTGAGCTAAGCTGGGTTAATACTACTCTATTTTTCGTGCTTTAGAGCATTGGTATGATAAGTGAGAGGTAGTGCATTCAGTGAAGAGTCGAGGATAAGTATTGTATGCAAAGGCTGAGGATAGTTCGTTATCAAGCGATGGTGATGATGATGATGCTAGTATATGAAAAAGTACTGATATAAGTTCACGTACTGCGAAAATTAACCAAAATAAAAAAAAATCGTGGGTAGACGTTTAATTTTCCGCAATGAAAAAAATCAACGTTATGTCTTCTAACATAACGTTCAGTGTGTGTTTTAACAATTCTTTGTTGAAGCAAAAAGACAGCTTACGGTACATAGCACTTATCATTAAACAAATTACTTTAATAAACGATGCTTACCATTAATTAATTCGATTATAGGTTTCATCGGTTGAAGCTAACACAATAATATATGGAGTCGTTTAAAATATGTAAATAGGAATTTTGAATAATTCACCCACAATTACTCATCACATCAGTATTTATTATTTATGAACACAAAAAGATTAATCAGCCATATGATTGGTTCAGTGGTAGTGACCCAGGTTTCTGTGCCAATTGGACCTGGGTTCGAATACAAATGGTAGGGACAAACTTTGTGTAATGAGTATGTATGTATGGATGTTTATCTATATGTGTATTACCATTTATCTATATAAGTATATTGTTGTCTAGTACCCAAGATACAGAATCTTAATTTTGGGCTAGATCATTTGTTTGAAAAAAAATGTGTCCACATTATTGTTATTATGAAATTAAAAAGAAATGAAATATATTTATTTGCGTGAAACGTGGTATATAGTAGGTGTTTTTAAAAAGAAAAAAAAACGAGGCGTAGCATGTTCCGCCTATACAAGACATGCAATAGTCAATAGTCACAATGTCTCATGCGAAAAAAATATTTCTGATGCTCTAAAAATCTGATTGGCTTATTGTGAAGTGTTTTACAAATAGTTTACAATAAGCCAATCCTTTAGCGTTTTGTCGAACCTGTTAGCTGGTACTTCTCTGATGTCCTTAGTCATTACATTATACATTCTACTACAAATAACTCTTTTTATATACATTTTGGTCTTTGGTACATTAGACAAAACAATTCGTGTTTTAACAAATTTAGCTACCTCTAAGATATACATACTGACCACATAAGTAAACGATGTTCTTCAAATAGAGGTTTACATAATTCCCATGGTGGTATACCAGCAATTGCTCTATTGCATTTTTTGAGCTAGAAACACTCTTTGAACGTGCTTAGAGTTTCCCAAGAGCATAATACCACAGTTTAATACCGAAACCACGTATCCGTGATACGCTGCTCGTACCGTTTTAGTATTTGAGGTTTTACGTAATCTGTATAACACAAAAACATATTTATTAACTTTATTGCATACCTTTTCAACATGTGCTTTCCAATTCATGTACACATCTAAAGCTAAGAAATACCAGTTGATCTACGTCTACAACGGATTCGTAATAATATAATACGTAATAGATTCTTCATGGCTTCTGCTGTAAGTACTGAATTGAACTAAATTCGTTTTATTGAGATTTACTCGTAAATTATTTTTACTCAGCCACATTATTAATATAATTATAATTTAATAGTATTGTTATGTATGGTCAAATTGAATATAATATGATACAAAAATAGTAAGTAAAAGTATCCTAAAATGCCCATTTGTGTATTTTTAGGATATTCTTACTGACTGTTTTTATATATTACATTTACTTTTCGGAATTTTTAGGATATTCTTACTGACTGTTTTTATATCATATTACACGTACTTTTTGGAATTTATAAGATATTCTTACAGCTTACTGACCATTTTTTTATCATATTGTTTGTGGTGTTTCGTCATCAGCATACTTATGTATGTTTATTATTATGTTTATTATCTACTGAATTTCCTTCCACTAAATGTCATAGAGAAATGACAACATGTAAAGCAAAACGAACAGTTTCCGACGGCTATTTCGAAACAATTTAAAGATAATGAGCATTAGGCGACGTGTGGTGGAATCAATGCAAGCCGCGCGGCAGACGCGACGGCTGAAGTCATAATTACCCTAGGCATTATAGTCCATTTGGGCGCTGGCCGAAACAGAGTGATATCAGGTAATTGGTCGTCAACCCGCCTCGCCGCGAGATTGGATCAAAGCGTAGATGACGCCTCTGGAGCCGACGCACCGGCGCCACGACCGCATTATACAATGTTGATGGCCTTTTCCTTGTCAAAAATGACGAAGATCTTTTGTTGTAAAAAATACGAGACGAAATAAAATGAAATTACCCGATGTGAGCACGAAACTGTAGTATCACAGATCAGGTAGATGACGAGTGATAGTACAGAGTTAGTTTCCATTGCATTTGAAAAATCCTTGGGCAAACTTGAGCAAAGAATCTATAATTCAATAAGTCAATAATCAGGTCTACACATTTAAAATTTTACAAGCATACTAAGCACGTACATTTTATTGAGCAGGAGATATGTAAGGTTTTTCAATTATCATGGTCATACGGACTGATTTCATGTTTAAATATAACCGTTATAATTAACGGTTAAAATATTAGAGATGTTTAAATAATTAATCGAAATATAGCATAATCGTCTTATAAATAATACATGATAAATTTAACAGTAACAGATAAGTGTAGGCAATACTTAGGTGTTACTATTAAATTTATCATGTACTGACACAGAAGTGTCTATGCAGGAAATGCCTACATATTTTAGCATATTTTATTACTGTGAAATGCGGTTATTGTAAATCAGGGATCCTCAAACTTTTTTATCTTGTAAACCACTTGTACTATTTTTCACTTTAGACCCCCAATGCGTAGTTAATATGAAAGTATTGTAAATTTATTAACTTCAAATGTGTTTCTGACAATTGGCGTGGACCCCTCGCACGTCATCGTTGACCCCTGGGGATTGAAATAGACCACTTTAGGTATCGATGCTGTAAATTATCTCGCATCATTTTACTGGATTGATAGAGAATGCCTTAAGATTATAGTTATCTATTTTAATTAGATGTCATAATTTCTAAATTTTGTCCAATTGATTGCTGTTTTTTTTTTTAATTAAAGTTTACCTTGAATATATAATGCAAGTAATGTTATGTATTAAAAGTTGTACTTTTTTATTTTGAATATTCAAGATTTCGGCTTATCTATACTAATCAAAAATTGTTAAATATCAAATTTCTAAATACTAAGTTAATTAAAAAAAACTACTCAGATCGATGTTTGTTTGTTTATTTGTTCGAGCTTTACGTCAAAACCAGTGGGTATGTTTTGATTAAACTATTACAATCATAAATGTATTTATTCCCACTTAAATACTGCGGTATATTTCACCAAAATCGTTTCATTAGAATTGAAGATACAGCTTGGTCCCTGCTTTAATAAACGCCGTTAAGGTACGAGAGGTCAAGTAAAAGTGGATAAATGTTTTTTTATATCTATGATTGTGTCAGGATTTCCTATGTTGCGGAAACCTGACATTCACGCAGGCGGAGCTGCGGGAAAAAGCTAGTACTTAATATACTAACTGACTAGCTGACCCGGTGAACTTCGTACCACCCTAAACAATTTCTTCGATGTTCGGCTGTTCCTTTGGGTTTTCCCATTTTATTTTTTTCATAAATCACCTCTTTATTGAGACGAAAAAACTAAGAAAAAAATATTCAAATCAGTCGTGCCGTTTTCGAGTTTTTGCGAGAAACGCACGGCGATTGATTTTTATATATCCAGAACATCAATTTAAATATGGTGATGCCTAATGAGGTTAATAACCTTTATTGTTCACGAGTTAGTATGGAGTGTAACCGGATGTATCAATGACTAATAGAAATTTAGTCTATGCTATTATAAAATTGTTAAATGTTAAATTTTCTAAATCAAAGTTATTAAAAAAAACTACTCAAATCGACTAATTAAGGGCTTCTGTAACCAAATCCGTCGACGTTTGTTTGTTTGTTTGTTTGAAATTCACTCAAAAATAAACTGGTAGATTTTGGTCAAGCTATTACATTCTTAAAGGTACTTTTCCGATATATTAAATACTGTGGCAAGTTTCATCAAAATCGGTCTAGTAGAATTAAAGATACAGCTTGATTTCTGTTTTAGTAGCCGCCCCGTTAAGGTACGAGAGCTCAAGTAAAAGTGTTTCTAAGGCCTTTTATATAAATCTATTGTTGTTTTGGGATTTTTCATGTAGCGAAAAACCGTCATTCACGTGAGCGGAGCCGTGGGCAAAAGTTAGTGTTAAAATAAATGTAATGATTCTTGGGTCATATCAGAAATTCTAAAGTCATATTTACTTTCACTTTGAAGATCCTGTTAAAGGGGCACGGACCTCTCCTAATCAGGAGGGGGGATTAGGCCGTAGTCTATCGCGCTGGCCTAATGAGGGTTGGTAGACTTCATATACATGCGGCATGGAGGTTTCCTTCTCTCTTTTGACCGTACACGAATTAGAAAAGACTCAGTGGTACGGAAGCGGGATCGAACTCACGACCTTTCGAGCATAAGTCATGTCTGACACCACTAGATCACCAATTTAATTCATATCATATTGTTTACCTATCTTCTTAGAAAATCACTTTCAAAATCAGTTAATATGCACGAAAAAAATATTATACATTCGCAGACTATTAAATTAATGTGTGAATCGATACATCCAGACGACTGAAGACGAATTAGTACCACAGAGCGAACAAGAGATGGCGGCCGCATCGAGATTGGATAATTTAAAATTATCTATCAAAATTATAATGAACCAAAATGAATATTCAAGCGAAACGCTTATCTCGCCATATTATTAAGACGATCGTGAAGTCGTTACTGACAAAATTATATTTCATATAAAGTTCATAACTATATTTATGAGCTAATATTTTTTTCGATAACACGTTATTGAAAATAATACGTCTAATCTTTATTCGACACACGATATACATGAACACGTTAATAATATTGATTGGTTCCTTATTTTTTTTATAACTTTTATCACAGAACATAAAATAATTTAGTACAGTCATTGTCATAATTCTACTGGATAAGACTCGATTAGCATCACGATTTTCTGTGGATGTTTCGTGAAATTCGATAAAAAGAGAATTATATAAAACTGGGCTTTACCCCGCATGCGTGAATGTCGGTTTTCGAGCTAAATAAAAATCACGACATAATTATATATTTACGACATCCATTTTTATTTGAGCTCTTGTACCATAATTGTGGCTACTGAAACGGGGATCAAGCTGTACCTTCTGTTCTTCTTGACCAATTTTGATGAAATTTGCTGCAGCATTTATATTGGAATAGAACTTGTGGTTTTTGCGTGAAACTCGAACAAACAAAAGATTAAACAAACAAACGATGGTTTTGGTTTCAGAAGCCCTTAATTAGTCGATGTGAGTTAGATTTTTTGAAATATCTTTAATAATATACAGACAATGACGTTTTACAATTTTATAATAGTAGTAGATGCATGGATGTGCATGAGGCGAAAGAGGTGTGTTAGGATCGTATTATGTGGCAAGATGTGGTCTCTGCCTACCCTTATGGGATACCGGCGTCAGTGTATGTATGTATGTGTGTATGTAATAGTACTAGCTTTTGCCCGCGGCTCCGCCTGCGTGAATACCAATTTTCCGCTACACGGTAAATCCCGAAACATTCCAAGATTTATATAAAAAGCTAAGGAACTACCTTAACTCGAGCCCTCGTTCCTTAATGGCGGTTACTAAAATAGGGATCACGCTGTATCTTCAATTCTACTGGACCGATTTTAATGAAACATGCCGCAGTATTTAAGTCGGAATAGTATCTTTAAGACTGTAATAGTTTGACCAAAATCTACCTGGTGGTTTTTGCGGGAAGCTTGAACAAACGAACAAACGTCGACGGATTTTGTTTCAGAAGCCCTTATTTAATCAATCTGAGTAATTTTTTTTATATATCTTTGATTTACAAAATTTATAATATTAAATATAGATAGATAAGTAGATTGGGAAATCACTTTGCCATAACCGTTATTGGAGTCATTGTGGTGTAGTCATAGGAGGTATTTATATAGTCGTAGAAGGTCATAGAAGGGGATGTGTGGTCTTATGTGTATGACGTCAGACGGCAGTTAGTCACCTGAACTTGCCTCACGATCACATCTCTCAATGACAGCACACTGCACAGATGGCGCAGTGGTTTAAGCGTCCACTGCGTTGTCGAGTGTTGTGGGTTCGATCCCCACACGGGACAACAACTTTGTGTAAACCACAAATTGTTGCTCTGAGTCTCGGTGTTCTGTGTTTCCGTTATTTGAATGTTTGTAAAGTCCCCGCGATACAGGAATTAATCCTAATGCAGGAGTTGTCTTTTAAAAAAATCTTAACTTGGGTAGAAATATCATCCCTATCATCCTTAATCTATATTCATCCCCACTACAATGACATAGACCTCCCCTGACCAGGAGGAGGATTAGGCCGTAGTCTACCACGCTGGCCTAGTGTGTGTTGGGTCGGAATGAAGCTAGGATGAAAAAATCAAGAGGGCCTATTAGGTCACCTCATATTACATGTATATCTTTGGGGATACATGTATATCCTCATATATCCTTGGGGGAGGCCTATGTTCAGCAGTGGACATCTTTGGGCTGAGATGATGATGATGATGATATTACACGTTGACAGTGGCACAGAAATATTTACGCATTATTTCGAAATTTCAATTTTAAATTTCGAAATAGTCTGAATCGTTAGATTTTTGTATTTTGCAATTTAGAAAGTACATACGAGATTCTAAAGACGAAACGAGTATACCGGGTAAATGTGAGTGGAAGTGTCGGAAGAGGGCGCCCAGGAAAACTTACCTTGATTAAATTAACAATCTGTTTCAAAAAGAGTAAGTTTGTAGCACACTTAATCTACGACAGTGTTTGAGAGATGTACATAAGCGAATGAGGCCAGAGAGGTGTCTTAGGTTCATAATATGTGACGAACTGTGGTCCAATCGAATACCGGCATGATTGTATGTACATATGTATGTCTGCTGTGGTTGTTGACTCTTGTTTTTCCGTTATAATATAATAATTATTAGATGTTTCAAAATTAGCTGGATGTCTTTTATATAGTTAAAAACTAAATTTTGCATCGTTCTCAATGTTACCTTTACAACGGATATTGCTAAATTTGTACCCAATCGGTCAGACGTTATAAACTAAGAACAAGGAAAAGAATATTACCTTTCTAAATTCATGTTCTTTAAAGCATAATATATATTAAATGTAAATTTTCAAGGATGGAGAGATTTTTGAGGATTGCTGGGTCTCGCTGGATGCAGGTGGCTATGGACCGGTCGCGCTGGAATTCGATTGGAGAGGCCTATGTTCAGCAGTGGACAACTACGGGCTGAAATGATGATGATGATTATGATGAAATTTTCAAGAACATATGTATAGCAAAGTTTCCTTTCTTTTAGGGTATTGATGGGATAAAATGAAAAGTTTGTGAGAAATACTTAAAGCAATTCTCTGTGCATCAATATTCCGGGAACAAATTGCCAATGGATAATTGCACAATTAGGGAATTATCGAGTTAATTCCGGCTGAAACCGTACGCCGCGCCGACGCGCCGTTGAGCGTCCTAATGGGGGAGTCCCCGGCCGCATCGATTCTAATGCAAACTACCGCCATCTAATGCGGGATCAAAAATTTATGACGCATTGTTAGTTTAACATTGCCACATTGAGCAGAATTTATTTGAATAACATTAGTTAACATTATTTGACAAGAAAGCACTTTAAAGCTGAATAAATCGAAATCATCACCATCATCAAAATAGCTACTAAAGGGCACGGGTTTCATCCCAGAGTGAAAGCGATCAGAACCCAGCACGTTGATCCTATGGGAGTTGGCAGGCTTCAAGAGCCATGGGGAAAATCTCTCAAGCATATAAGTTTTCTTACAATGTTTTTCCTTCACAGTTTGAAGCGAGTGATAATTAATTATTAGATTATTAATTCGGACATGAAAATCCAAGGTTCGACGATGGGATTCGAAAAGGAAAGGTCGATTCGAACTCGAAGTGTAAAACTTGGCACGCATGGTCATAGTAGTGCTTTTATCAAACGCATCAATTTCTTTTTGTAAATCGACAACTGAGCAAAAAAAAAAACAGATGAAGGAATGTTATATTGATACTAGCTTTTGCCCGCGGCTCGACCCGCGTGAATGTCGATTTTGCGCTACATGGGAAATCACGACACAATGTTAGATTTATATAAAAAGCCTTAAAACCACTTTTACTTGATCTCTCATACCTTAACGGCTACTACTAAAACAGGGATCAAGCTGTATCTTCAATTCTATTGAACCGATTTTGATAAAACGTTTCGCAGTATTTAAGTCGGAATAGTACCATTAAGACTATAATAGTTTAACCAAAATCTACCCGCTGGTTTTTTCGAGAAGCACGAACAAACAAATAAAACACCATCGGATTTGGTTTCAGAAGTCTTAACTAAGGCTAATTGTAATATAATTATAATTATATCGATCTGAGTAGCTTGTTTTTAAATATCTTTGATTTTTGAAAATTTGACATTTATCAATTTTATAATAGTATAGACCAATATCCATAGAATGATATCCCACTATAATGATAAGCAAACATTGTTTATTATAATAGTTTTAAATTTTTTTCACACATGTTTTTAACGACTATAACTTACTAAATTTCAGCGCTGTGTTTGTCTTTGAATACGACAAAATATGGAAAAGAGACAGTCGGACACAATAAAAAAATTCGACTACGGAACTTGGCTTCGTGATTCTGAACATACATACACTCACTCCAGTATCCCATAGGGGGTATTGGCCACAGTTCGCCACATACTACGATACTGGCACGTCTCTCTGACCTCATCCACATTCATAAACAGATAAAAAGATTAAAATTTTATTTCAACAACTTGTAAATAATACACAAATTCTCTTGAGAGTATCCTTTTAAGCTAAATTTATGCTTGTGTTAGGAAATTCCGCTCTTCCACAAGTTATTACAATACATTAAGTTATAGCGTAGACGTTAAGTAGTTTGTATGATGGGTAGGTAAAATATATACATCTTTTCATCGATTAAGGGTGCTACAAACTTGACCTTTCTGAAATAAGTTGTTGATTTGATCGAGTTAATTTTTCTCTCTTCCAACATTACCATTCAAATTTTCCCGATATATTTTTTTCGTCATTCGAATCTCACTCATCCATTCCAAATGACCAAACCGTCTGTCGGAGCATTCCTTTTTTATTCTTGTCAAACATACTTCAACTTACATCAATTCTTAAGAATTATTAAATTAAAAAAAAAACTGAAGATATATACATAAATATACATTTATTATACTCTGTATTTTCTTTAATAAATATGTATTAGGTATTAATTAATATTTATGATCCGTATACCGTAGTCTTATTAAAATTCATACGGTTATTGAATTTAAATACTTCAATATTACTAATAAAAATTACGATAAAAATTACTCTATAAAGTATGGAAAATTGAGATGTTGTCTTCACCAGTGCCTTATTAAGAATAAGTAATTGTTGGGGTCCAGCCCAATTAATGAGCCGAGGATATGACGTCGAATTACAAAATAACGTCGCGATGCCCTCGTCTTGTCGTGGGTAATTATCGTAACTGTGTTGGTGCTAAAGGGTTCTGTAGCTTGTCATTTGACCCTGCGAGGGAGACGGATCGATTAGGTGTTATTAGAGAACATGTATGAACGGCAGCTGCTTCGATGGATTATTTTATTTATTTATTATTTGGAAAAATTACAATTAAGAAAGAAAGAAAGAAAGAAAAAACGATAGAAGGAAAGAAAACACATTTATTTAGGACAAGCACATCAGATATAGTTACAAAAGAAGTTTCTTTCCAATCGTTCCGTAAGCTCGCTTATCACTGAACTACCCGCTAGGTGCAAGGTGGCTGCACTAAGACTAAGGGAGTTCGGCTACTTGTCATCATCGTCGTCAAATTTCATGGTATGATCAGGTTTGATAAAAAACTAAAATAACGCAAGCAGGAGCTCCAGATGGCCAAGCGTTTAGTAAGGAATATTGTCGCGGCTCGAGTAGCCGAGAGGTTCCCTTGTTAATTCATAATTTGTTCAATGTTAGCGATCGCGCGGTTCTTGCAAGTTACATAATCATCTGTCTCCTCCAATTGGAGTCTTAAGATCACAGCTAGGATGACCGAGACCATGGATCATAAGAAACATGGATGAGGCTCAAATTTATTTCCACTAGCTGTCACCATTTAAGATGTGACCTTTCATCAACTCATATTTGTTCCCACCACAGAGGCAAGATCTTCCCCTAATCAGGAAGGGGATTAGGCTGTAGTCTACTATGCTGGTCTAATGCATGTTGATAGATTTCACATACCCATGCAGACAAGGAGGTTTCCTCACGAAGTTTTCCTTCTCCGTTGAGTGCTAATGCACCTGTGACCATCAATAAAAAAAATTCAAAAATTTTAAGTGACTAAATATTTTCATTTCTGATTTTACAAACAGATGAAAACTCCCTTTAACAAGTAGTGTTCATAAGCCCGGTGACCGTAGGCGTGAAACGGCGCTAGTTAACGCAGGTCATTAGGCCGGCCACATGGCGGATCGCCCAAATTGTGCCGAAACAAATTATTTATTTAAATGGGAATTATCGTTTGTGAGCTGACGCGGCGGTTTGACGCATGTGCACCTACCGCCATGTGCGGGAGCCGGCCGCCTTTGTGGTCCGACACAAATTGTCACGGTCTATTGATTTAAGTAGTTTTTGTTGCGTACGCCATTTTAATTTTTGCATTTAATTGTATAGCAAATTTAAAAATGTTCAATTGCATAGAATTGATAAATACATTGCATTTTATAAACAAAGATGGCTAACAGAAAGCTATCAGTTCCAAAATTAGGTCAAACTGTGTCTTGGAAACCTAAGATCAGAATTACATAGTATTATTATAGTATTTATAGTAGATATAAATAATAAAGTTTTTATAAAACTTGATTACAATTAAACTAAAAACAAAAATAATCTTGTTTGTAAAAACGTGCTGTGGTAATTGAATTTCTAAAGAACGTACTCGTATATTGTGAAATTTCCGAATGTTTCGTATATACTAGTATCAAAAACCGCCACGTCACTTATAAATATTATAATTCGTACGGATTAATGGATATTTAGTCTAGTAAATACTTTAGTGTGTTAATAGTATTAAGTAATACCTATTCTATATCGATATGTTTCAGAATTTTTATAATGCGTTCGAAAAATTTATCACTATCGGGCGTTATTTTTTAAGGCATAAGCATTTGTAATTTTATATATTTTCACTAATTACTAAGTATCAATATAATAATACAACTGAAACCAACTTGCTGTGGTGACCTACTTCCCTACATAGTACCGCCCATTCTCAACAGATGACGCAGCACTAAAGTAACGACATTAGAAGTCTGAATCACGCGCATGAAGTTTAATAGTGACTTAGCGTATAAAAATATCTTCACATCAACCGTCGGGGTGGTGGCAGGCCCCGCCAGACATAACACCCGTCTGCTCGGATGATCTTCCCTTTTCCGATACTGCCACTCCTGCCACACTGCGACCCTATAACTGATGATGTCATCATCAACGTCATTATGGGTCATAATAACATATCTCACTATACTTGCGTTCTAATTTTACTCTCCGTTATCGGAATTCAGATTTAATGATAACTGAAACATTCTAAAACGACGTATAATCGTATTATGAGTTTTAAGTTGATACACCGACCAAATTGTGTGGTAATGTGTTGGACAAGCCTCGCGGCGCACCGCACCGCCGCCCGAACACACGCCCGTGGCGCAAGCGCTTTGCACATCTCAACATGGATTATGGCATCGTGTGTATTTTAATAGTACACTTGCCGCCGTCGATATTTCAAGTATTGGCTTTATGGATTGGAAGTATGGAACCTTATCAGTCAGTCGTGATGATGGTAAGAGGCCTGACAGAATGACACTAGCCCCCTGGAAGATGGGACGGTCTTCAGTGTGGGATGCTACTTGCGTCGACACTCTTACACTATGTGACTTATCAGGGAGAGCATTGGGGCTGGTGGTTCAAGCGCTTCAAGCGGCTTCAAGCGCCGCAAATATATTTCGATCAGCACAAATATTTTTGAAGCATTAGACATTCAACACAAATATTTTTCATGCATGGAATTTTCATTATAAATCGAAATCTTAAATTTCAATGTATGACAGTTGACTATAGTATAAACAAAGTATTGTGATAACAAATTTTTTACTAGTTTTGAAAATGTATACTTTTGTGCCAATTAAAGTGCAAAAATATCTGCAGCTATATATAAAATCCCAATCCCAATTTGGAACTCATCATCCTGACTGACTGACTGACTGACTGCTTCATCAACGTAGAGCCTATATATAGCCGCTGGGGCTACAAACTTGAAATTTTGGCAGTGGATGTTTACAACATAAAAGATGTTGTAAACATCATAAACATCGTAAACATTTTTTGGAAATTTCACCCCCCAAAGTAGGTAAAATAAGGGATGAATGATGGTATAGAAGAACGTCATTTTCATAGAAGGAGGCATGAAATTTAATATGCCTACTTCTGGTTAGAAATAAATGTACACGCATATCGGCGTTTTATAAAATTTTAACCCTATGAGGGCGAAATAACTTCGTAATTTCATCGCCAAAAGGGAACACACCAAGCGTCGTTTAAAAATAGTTACTGCGGTAATTAAAAACTAAAGATTAAAAAAACTAATTATATCATGTATTTACACCAGTACATCGTGGGGATAAGCAGAAACTAAAGCGTACTACATTTTACAATTCTCGTACACCTTTTGACTCTTGAGTAATGTGCCGATTGTTATAATGTCTGGCAAATGGTTGGCGGAAGAGTCGAGACAATCACCTTCCACACCAAATCTGTATAAATGATCAACTAATATTTTGCGTGAAGGAATTTGCTCCAAAATTTTATATTGACTGTCGACCTTCACCGCTTGAGACCAGATAATAGGTGCACCAATTGTGAAACCTGTTCCGACGTGATACAAAACGACCGGCCGACGAATGGGGACGAGGGACCCCCTTCTCTCGAAGGCCTTGTTCCGTGACTTTCGATATAATTGTTTCGAATATTCATATTTGTATGTAATATGTATAGTTATAATAAAAATCTTCGGAGGAGTTGTGACCTATTCAGTAATCGATTTAGGTTAAGTAACACTTACTGTCATTGTTATCACCATTATTCGCCCTTGGAAAGTCCAAGGGATCTCTCCAAATCAGGGAGTATTTGGTCTTTTAGCCTGTCCGGCAAATAGACTTAAGTATACGGGTAGTGCATTGGTGATGTAGTGGTTTTAGACAAGGCTTACAATCGAAGAGTCGTGGGTTCGAATCCCGGTCCCGTACCACTGAGTTATTATTTGTAATTCATGTACGGTCTACAATCTAGACACCAATGTACTTAACGGAGAAGGAAAACTTCCTGAGGAAACCTGTATGCCCGCATCGGTGTCTGAAGTCTACCAACCCACACTGGGCCAGCGCGGTAGACTACGGCCTAATCCCCCCTCCTGATCCGGGGAGGTCCGTGCCCCTGTAGTGGGGACGATATGAACTGGGGATGATGTTGATGATACGAGTAAGCGACCCCGGGCTCCCGAGCTACTACTGTCTCTCCCTATTCCTTCCGAGATAGTAGTACCCTATATCCTATAATCCTTTTCCCAAATTCCATACTCCTTGCTCAATACACCTTTCCTACCTCAACCTCTTTCCTTTCCTTCCTTTTCGTGGGAACACAATGAGGCATCTTAACGCTTTTGAATCTTAAAATGGCGGCGTCGTGGTTTGCCACCCGACACGTCTCGTTTCCCGCGGGGGCGAAAAGTGGGCTACGTATAGCCACTTTGCTCGTAGCAAGTGGAAAGAAGTGGTCTCTGCGTACCCCAATACTTAGGTAGTATAGTGGTCAGTATACACGCCTGTAACGCGGGAGACCGGGGTTCGATTCCCCGCCGGAGAGCCAGGGAAAAGGGCGTGAGTGTATGTATGTATGTATGTATGTATGAAAGTCCACTGCCGGACAAAGGCCTCCCCCTTAAACGGACGTATTTGTTGTAGTCTTCATGCTTGATAGGAGTATTGGAGATTGGAAGATAGTAGGGATGTAGCAGGATAATGAAAAGCAGGGTTATACTGTTATTCTATTAAAATCTGCTACAATTACCATGACACTTCCCAAGAGTGGGAAATATGATAAATCTTTCCTTTCTAAGAAGGAGGCGCATATTTGGCTGTGGATTGATTATATTGATGAAGATATAAAACGTATGAATTGAGAAGTATTCGTAGTACAAGAACCATCAGAAAAACACACGATTTTTGAGCTATAATCGAATAAAACACTCGAATAGACCACGAGCGTGCAGATCCAAGGTAACGCAGGAACTACTCTCAAGACGGTTGCGTGCGCGCAAGACATCGCCGTCGGCCGCGCGTCTCTCTGCCGACAGTTCCAAGAAAAAGTCGTTAAACTCACGTATTTTTGGTAGCAGCTTAATGCCAGTAATTTTCAAGGAAATTATTATAATTAGTTTCATTTATACGATAGTAACAAACAAAACTGCCGCGTCGAAGGCAGGGAATTTTTCCATTAGCTTTGATTTTGACTGCCCTCGATATAAATAAAATATACAGCTACTTCAAAGCAACGTAAACATATCGATCTTGAATAATCTTTCGGCGTGTGAAACAGAACTTTTTTTGAAAGTGACAAATAATTTCTTGCAATATTAATAGGCCACATTTGACTTCTGTCAGTAGATACATATGTTTAGATAGCTTTATGTTACGTTTAGAAAGGTTAGTCAAAGTAAATTGTAAAAATTGTCTTCTTTTTCATTATGTATTAAAATGAATATATATTTAGTAGCCAAAAAGGTTGTCCAATTGCGCCGTTATAACTTTGAAAGAATAATAGTATCGTGTGGCCGCCGTCGCAAGGTTATTTTGATGAAGTGTCAAATGTGGCCTATTAAAATGGCCCTACTTTAACGTGCTTTTGCTTCAATAGATTTTTTTAAAAAGAACGTTAAATGAAAACCACAGTTGCAGGCAGTGACACATGTCAATATAATGCAGCATTGCGGCAATTACTTGACATTTCATCCGGTACATACGGGCCGTGTGTGTTGGCGTAGAATTGTTTTCAATGGACGCGGGGTAATTTTCTTCTGTTTTACATTCTTTTTTTACATTTGACTAATTGAACCCTGTATGATATTAATTGCTGAGAAAATTACAGACGTGGAGGCCCCCGGGGGCCTCAACCACAAAGGCTGGATGCGTCGCAACAGTATAGTGTAGGCTACACATAAAAACGAACAATTATTGTGCGTTTATCTCTTTGTTTTTCAACAATCACCTATGATATAACTAACGTTTCTACCACATTTTCTACATCACAAGCGAGTTAAATTGATCTCTATGTATATGTCTGTATGATTTAAACTAGTAATAAAAATGTATTAAAGCAAACATATATCCTTATACAAATTGGAAAAAGCGTAGTATGAAAAATTATATACAGATATACACCTACCACTTACTCTACTTATCTGTATATTTATCTAAATATATTATAGTTTCCTATATAATATTATATATATATAATATATATATATATAATATATAATATTAACCTTTGTATATTATAAATATTCTAGTCCAACCATAAGTTCTGTTACAAATGATAATCCATTTATTTTTTATGAAGTAAGGTAATCTTAATAAGACTTATATGTACATTGTGTATTTACTGAACGCTCGGCAAAAAATAAAAAATAATTCTGTTCGAAATGGCCACCTTCATTTTCCAAATATTCCTTGCTCCATACACCTTTCTAAAAGGATGAGGTAGCCTTTTTCCGTGGGAACGCAATAAAGAACTTTAATCACTTTTGAACCTTATAAAACAGCGGCGTCGTGGTTCGCCACCTGACACGTCTCGTTTCCCGTAGGAGCGAAAAGTGGGCCACAGATTGCCACTGTTACATTCAACGATCGTAGCAAGTGAAAGAAGTGGTCTCTGAGTGCCCCAATTCTTCTCATCCCCGCTGATCATGCGGGAGAGCGGGGTTCGATTCCCCGCCGGGGAAGAAGGGAAAGGCGTATTGTATATATAAAATGTTAGACACATTTTTTTCACACACAGATTGATCTAGCCCCAAATTAGGATTCCCTGTATCTCGGGTAGCAGACAGTGACATACTTCTATATAATAGATAAATGTTAATAGATATATAGAAAAAAATTCCATGACTTGAGTACAAATATTCGTGTTCATCACAAAGACTGTCCCTGTCAGGATTCGAACCTGGGACCAATGGGACAGACAGCCGGGTCACTTCCACTAAACCAATCAGTAGTCAAATGTATGTATATATTATAAATTACATACAATATATGTATAAATATGCTAATACATACATACAACTCATGATTAATAATAATTATTAAGAAGATTCTGACAACTGACGCAATAGCAGCTCGCGGGCCTTCACCTTGAACGTTTCACGGCTCGTCGCCATCCCAACATCGGTAACACGACCATGCCACAGGTAAACGAATTATTTCATATTCCAATTCTTTTACTTATTTGTTAAATTTCAAAACACGTTTATCACTTAGACGGTGAAAAAACATCGTGAGGAAACCAACATACACGCCTGAAAGATTTTCTCAATTACGTGTGAAATCTGCTAACCCGCATTAGGCTATCGTGGTAGCCTAAAAGGTCTCATTCTGAGAGGAGACCTTGCAGTGGGACAACAAATGGGTTTATCATCAATGATAATGATGATGGAAGTCTTGATAGAGATATATTATAAGTGACGATAAAAGTACACTGCAATATGCGAGACACCAGACAACACCGAGTTACTTTTCAATCATAGTCGTGAACCGCAAGTGAATTGCATTGCTTAAAACAATAGCAATAATTAGATAATAAAACAAAAGACTGTGTAATTTAGCGTCACGAAAAGTGGCGAACAATCGCGGGTGTGCTAACAGTCCGGGCGCCGAGTGCGGCGTCACGTAGCGGGAACAACAGAGCGAGGCCGCTGAACAATTGAACCGCTACAAAAAGTCCCATAATTCAATTTGCATCCCGCTAGACGAGCGCAGTCGGTGCGGAGTGCGGGCACGGTTGGATGGCCTGCGGGCGTACGCGCGTCTCATCGCGCGGCTGGAGTCACGGGCGAGAACGCTTTCTCCGCATTTCAACACTTCATTGAATCGATTTCATTGACGGTTTTCTTTCACAGAGATACTTTCAGATCTTCCAGGACTCTTTGTTACTGGATATAGGTTGACATGGTTCCAATCAAACAGATGAAGTACGTTTAATTGCTGTTTACGGTTGTTGGCCAACAACCGGTCTCTAGTACTAACACAATGAATTAACTCATTGAACTCGGAATTAGAACTCAAACTAAGGAGCTCGCCGACCGCCTTAGTATGTGGTAAACTTCTTGAATACTCACGATTTATTGGTCATTTAATTGTGTAATGTAAAAATAGTAATGTAAAAATTGTGTAATGTAAAAGTAGTAGATACAAGAAATTTTACTTCACCTGAAATTTTGTTTCATACTCCAATGTTAACGTTATTGCTCAAATAAGTAACGGTAACATTAGATTGTTATTAACGGCTACTTTTAGTAAGACCCGTGTAGGTTTAGATGTATTTGAAAGTATTATATTATTCACTTTACTATTTCGTACATTACATACCCATAATGCATAATTCATATTGTTATAAAATTGTTAAATGTCATATTTTGTAAATCAAAGATATATAAAAAAAACTATTCAGATCGAACAATTAAGGGCTTCAGAAACCAAATCCATCGATGTTTGTTTGTTTGTTCGTGCCTCACGTAAAAACCCGGGTGTAGATTTTGTCAAACTACATATTATACTCTTAAAGGTACTACCGACTTAAATACTGCGACTTATTTCATTAAAATCAGTCTAGTAGAATTGAAGATACATCTTGATCCCTATTTTAGTAGCCGCCCTTAAGGTACGAGAGCTCAAGTAAAATTGGATTTTAGACTTTTATTCAAATAAAATCTATGATTGTTTAGAGATTTCCCTTATAGCGGAAAACTGATATTCACACGGGCAAAACCGCGAGCAAAAGCTAGTATGCATAAAGTATCAACCGCTCAAGTTATCCCCAAAAGAAAGAAAGAAAAAGATTCATTTTATTTAAAAAAAAACATATGAACTAGATAATAAAGTTTATTAATCTTTTAACCTTTTACCTAATTATACTCATATTCACTTGAAATAAAATAAATTATTTTGAGGCCTGGTGAGAAGTCAAAAGCACTATTCTTCATTTATTGAAGGAAGCGATTTGCACCTCGGATGTGACTTAATGTGTAGGTACCTAATAGTGAAAAATGATTAATGTTTCAAAACTACCCAAACTTTAAAAATGCAAAAACCGTGCGATAGCGAGAAATTGATCTATATTGAATAAAATGAGATAGGGCGTATGTTAGATACTATCTGTGACGTAGTACCAACAAAATTGCAATAATAGTATCATTTTAGTGCGAAAAAGTCATCTCGGGGCTGAAACACGGAGGGTTTTCAATCCACCTGTATTGTAGCAACAAATTGAAATGGAATCTTTTCGGACAGGCACACGATATAATAATTAGTATATTGCGATTGTAAACCAATCCGCTCTGCATATTTTAATTTTATATATTCTACTAGCTTTCGTCCAACGTTCCGCTCGCGTGAATGTCGGTTTTCCGCTACATGGGAAATCTCGACACAATCGTAGATTTATATAAAAAGCATTAGAACCTCTTTTACTTGACCTCTCGTACCTTAACGGCGGCTACTAAAATAGGGATCAAGCCGTATTTTCAATTCTACTGGACCGATTTTGATAAAACATGCCGCAATATTTAAGAAATAGTAACTTTAAGACTGTAACAGTTTAACTAAAATGTACCCGCTAGTTTGTGCGTGAAGCTCGAATAAATAAACAAACAAACATCGACGGATTTAGTTGCAGAAGCCCTTAATTAGTCGATCTGAGTAGTTTGTTTTTAAATATTTTTGATATTTGAAAATTTGACATTTAACAATTTTATAAAAGTATAGATTTGCTTCTGTCCTTTGTTAATTCTTTTTATGTGCTTTTCCGAATAAATGCCATTTATTTCTTCTTCTCTTTCTTACACAACATACAAGTACCTACACAGGTTTCTATCTTAGATATAACTAGTTAATATTCACATGCTGACTTACGATCAACATGAAATTATTTTACAATCTCTTGTAAAAGTAAAAAAAAATGACACTATATTCTACTCTAATTCTATTTTAATTTCTCTGTTTATTTTTTGACTTTTCATCACCAATCTCCACTGCGCGTGCCACTTACTTTCATTTGTTTCTTCTGTAATTACACCGCGGACATTAGTGTGGGTAATACATTAACTCTATATTTCTTGTATTTGTAATTTAAGTAGATATAATAATGGTAGGTAATGTCCTGTTTAATGTCCTTAATAAAAAAAAAAAATAAACATGGCTGTCAATACATCATGTAATATGTTATAGAAACCGTGTTTTGTCTCGTGATGTATCGCCGCGGCTGGTACGAGGTGACTCGCGCATTATTATGATAATGCGCGCGAGTAGATGATATCTGACCCTATCCGATCTCCCGCCACAATTGAATTAGCATGGAGCGCCAGAACGCGCCGGGCGGTCCCTGCCACGCGACCACCAAAACACCACATCATTGATTCCATTTCCACTCTTATCAAGAATTGTATCTCTTTTTAATCATTGAACCTTAAATCTAAGACTAGATCGGTTAATATCTTTTATCAGTTTCATTGGTGCTGGCGGATTTTTATAATTATATAATTATTTTTGTAACACCACATTATTGATTCCATTTCCACTCTTATAAAGAATGAAATAGTTTTTTAATCATTGAACCTTAAATCATTGGTAAAACCAAACCTTAAACCTAGATTGGTATATATTGATTTATTTTATCACTTTCATTGGTGCTGGTAGATTTTTGTAATCACTTTTTTTTAAATAACTAATATTACTAAATGCCTCAGCGTATATATTTTTTCACACTCGAATATAATAGAGAATTGAAAATAACAATGTGAAAGCAAAGAATAAAAATAGTTTTATTGATATTTATCATTTACATAGGATTGTAAGCTATAACACTTATTTATTCAGTAATAAAATATAGCCTTTTTCCTTGGAACAAAAGCGCAGTATATCAAAATTTTCCACCGAAAGACAAGTTGAATCGGGAGCGGTAACAAATGGAAACCTTTGATGATGTGGATTTGGTCGGACATCGCTTATCTCCTTCCTTTTCACATAAAAAAAATGATGTTTTGGGCGGCGTTTTTTTTTTCAAAAAATTTGTCCGTTACGGGGTTAAAATATGTAACAAATATTTACATCTATTGTAAGCATTAACGGCACTCATATGTATAGTTTATTTTATTATCTGCTGTAGTTAGTCGAGTGATAAATCGATTCGTCTAAATCGGATTGGGTGTTCTAAATTTGATGTGTATTTCATCATTACCATCATCAGGCCGTGGAAGCCACTGCTGGACAAGGGCCTCCATCATGAAAATGAGGGATTTGCCATAATCACCATGCTTAAAAGAAGTCTTGAAGATCGCAGTAGATCTCGGTAAAATAACAAGATAACTTTGCGGTCCATTATCCAGGTACATCCCTTAACTGGTTCTCACAGTATCAATCATAAATTGTTCTAATGTCATCATCATCATCCCCAGTCCATATCGTCCCCACTACAGAGGCACGGACCTCCCCTGATCAGGAGGGGGATATAATGGCATATAATTTGGTCTAATCTAGGTATTTTAGTATCACCACTACCAGCTGTTTTCGCAGGAGATTCGGATCAACTTTTTAGTTTATTTTAATAATACCAATTAAAAAAAAAATGATATATCACATTTTAAAAAACCCGACTGCGGTGCAAAAATGCGAATTTAATAATGTAAGTTATTAAATACGTTAAACGTACAACTAAATTTTTTTTTCTGCCCGCACATTAAAGCGCATAAAATCCGCCATTTTATTTTTTAAGAATTTATGTACCCAGTGACACTCGCGCCATCAAAACGAATTGAATGATGTATCAGTTATCATAATCGGTTGAGCCGTTGAGTAGTTACGAACGGATACTACATAGGAACTGACATACATACATACAGATACATACAGTCATACATACATACAGACATACAGACATAGATACAGATCAAACACATAACCCTCCTTTGGGGCTTCGCCGCATTTGGGTAATAACAATTAATACACAATCTAGGAATATTCAGTCACTTCAGTGTTGCTAGACGATCAATTTTGATATATTTTTTTTTATATTTCAAGTATTTATTATAGCACTCTAAAGCGGTTCTCAAACTTTTTTGTCTTTTATAGACCACTTGTAATGTTTTTCACTTTTGTGTAGAAACCCCAAAGCGTAGTTAATATAATTTTTTTGTAAATTTAATAACTTCAAATGTATATTTTGACAGTTGGGGTGGACCCCTTGCACGTCATCGTCGACCCCTGGGGGTCGATATAGACTACTTTGCGTATCATTGCTCTAAAGAAATACAAAAATATCAGTTGAAGCTGAGCATGTAAGTAGCAGCTGCAAACTTACAATATACAGCTGATATGAATATTGTAAATATTTCCACGTGTCCGATGACCGGTACCGCATTACCGTATGAATGAGGAGCGCTCTCGCTGAATGGCCGACCGCAGCCACTGTAACGCACCGCTGTCAGTCGGACGTAATTCCACTCACTGTACGATATGTCGACATCTCCATGCAATAACATTGTAACTAATTTTTTCGCATATCATAAAATTTGACATTTAACGGTTTTATAATGGTATTATAAAATTGTTAAATGTCAAATTTTGTTAGTCAAAGATATTAAAAAAACAACTCAGATCGACTAATTAAGTGCTTCTGAAACCAAGTCCGTCGATGTTTGTTTGTTTGCTCGGGCTTCACGCAAAAACCAGTGGGTAGATTTTGATCAAACTGTTACAGTCTTAAAGGTACTATTTCGACTTAAATACTGCTTCGTTTCATCAAAATCGGCACAATAGAATTGAAGATACAGCTTGATACCTGTTTTAGTGGGTGCCGTTAAGGTACGAAAGCTCAAGTAAAAGTGGTTCTATGGTTTTTTATCTATGATTGTTTCCAGATTTCTCATGTAGGGGAAAACCGACATGCACGCACGCACGAACGCACGCACGGCACGCAACTCTGACTTTACAAAATCATATACAAATTAATAATCAATTACCGTTCGAATCAAACGGTGAAAGAAAATATAGTGAGGAATCCTGCATATTTGAGAAATTCAATGATGTGTGAAGTCTGACAACCATGACACATTAGGCTACCGCGGTGGTCTACAGCCTCTACATACATACATTTACACATACATCACATCATACATTACATCATACATCTATACATTTTGACAGAAGACGATAACGCTTATCATTTTTTATCATATATGAAAAGATGCATAAATGTGGTTGTGAGAGATGTGTCAGGATCGTAATATGTATGTGGTAAATTGTGGTCTCTGCCTATCCCAATGTGTATGGTACCTCAGCGTAATTGTATGTATGTATAAATTAACTTCTAATTATTACACAATGAGTATAAACGAATAAATAATAAACACAAGAAAAGACACTGTGTGAAACAGAAATTGGTCCCTGTCTCAGCTGGTTATTAGTGTTGTAATGATTATTACTAGCGGAAAGTGTGTGAATCGATAAGTCGGCCCCACGAAACTGAACAATATGCCTCATATCAGCAAGGAGTCGCTTTAAATTCGAGTGGGCACCGCAGCATTCATGGCCTCGTCCTGTCAATGAAGGACGTGATAAATTGCCCTCCACAGAGTCAACAGAGGGACTTAATGGCACCCCACGACCCTCTCCGACAGTAAGAAGCAAGTGGTTTGTTGCCGGATTCATGGTGAAATAGTAAGAGCCCTAACATTTGAAATTATAATACTAAGGGAAAGGAATTTTGTCGAAATAATACGAAATAATCCGAACTAATTATCCTTTATATACAGTTCTTTATTTAGGGCGGACTTAACCCTACCGGCACGGATTTTTCTTTTTTAAATAAAAAAGGTAAGTTACATTTCTAATACTTCTGGGTAATGAATTTAATCATTATAAGGTAAAAGATGAAAACTGTTCTTTTTATACCAATGAAAAGTTATAGTTTGGTACATATATGTCCCATTAGTCTTATAAATATAAAATAGAGGCTCATTCACAAGCAATATGCATGACATTTTAGTAAATTGATAGTCAGCATCTAGGATTAAACTTGACTGGGATATATGTATCCCAACAATCTCAAAAGGATTAATGACTCTGGT
>WUAW01002057.1:39733-58672 GCA_017165845.1 Thaumetopoea pityocampa | reverse complement strand
GCAAACTGTGGTCTCTGCCTACCCTTATGGGATGCCGGCGTGAGTGTATGTATGTATGTATGTATGTATCTTGCAGAATTTTGGACTTTGAATCAGAACTAATTTTCATACCTGAACTTTTAGTTGCTATTATCATTGACTTGTAACTCTCAGGCAGGCTGGACAACAGAACTGTACCAAGCCACTCATCGTTAACATGAAAGCCAATGTTTCTTTATTTATGAGCTGTTGTTATGATTTTACTGACATATTCCTCTACATTTTGACATCCTGCTAGTGTAGTATTGCATAAATCTCGCAGTAAACCAACCCGGCGTGTTAGTCCAGAATCGTCAAAAGCACGAGATAAATTATCCCAAACATGTTTCGCGGTGTTGGATTCTTGAATATGAATGCAATTCACAGGATTCACAAGCAGAATTATCTTGAATCTAGCCTTGATGTTACGCTTTTTGTCTATTACCGTGTTTGAAGCTGTGTGTTCCACACAATCCTACAACTCTAATGTTTTGACATTGAATTGGGGTTTGCCCCAAAACGAGATAGCTATAATTTTGGTGCTGTCAGTTTCGTTTAGAAACGTCAAAATTAAAAGTTTAAGACGCAATCTCGGAATATACGGACTAAAGATTCGGGAAACCGCAACATTTTTTTTAATCAGTTTGACAGAAACGTAGGTCGGTACTAGCTTAAATGTTTGCTATTTCGTTTTGGCATTTAACATTAGAAAAAGATAGGGAGGGACCAAATTTAGTTAAGTCCTATGACAACAGAATCAGCATCAATATCGACATTCGTACAGTTGCCGAGCTATCTATAGACTATCGATAGTTATTTAAGCACCAACGCTTCTGTTAAGGGATCACCCGTAATTGACCTCTCAGAATGAAGAGTCATTCATTTATTCAAAAACATTGCCAAATTTTGTTAATAATTCATTTTATCAAATTTATTGTAATTATTTTATACTATATGGAAATCCTTTTAAGTATCGATTGTATGTAACTAGCGTAGTTTGTATGAAAACTTCTGTCATAACACAGACCGCGAATCTTTTTATGTAATTAAAATTGGTTGCGACGTCTATAACAATGTGCCTGATTTGACAAATAGACTAATATTTTTTACTTGTATAATTAATGTGTTTAACATTAAGAAAATGCAGTGCCTGAATTATTAGAACGAATTATTTATTTCTTTCATACTGTACGTACGTACGTACGTCCGTCAGATAGATCTCGTTTAGTGCCTACTTAGTATGTATTAGCAACACAATGTAAATTTATATCTATTAATTAAATTTGTGAACCTTAATCCAGCCCAACGTATACATAGAAGTGTACATAGACAATAATCATTTAGTATAATGGGTCACAATGAGAGGAGTTAGGCCGTACTCCGCCATTCTGGCACAATGCGGGTTGGCGTCTCATTGTGAGCGGTGACGCGTTCCCTGTAGCGGGACAGTAGATGATGATAATGATAATACTGTAATATTTGTATTTATATACGGTACATATTTTGTTTATATTGCCGCATCGTGGTTCGCCACCTGACATGTCTTGTTTCCCGCGGGGGCGAAAAGTGGATCACGGATATTTTGCTCATTGCAAGTTGAAAGAAGTGGTCTCTGCCTAACCCAATTCTTCGGTAGTATAGTGGTCAGTATCCCCGTTGATCACGCGAGAGACCGGAGTTCGATTCCCCGCCGGATGACCAGGGAAAAACGCGTGATTGTATTGTAAATATTTTAGCCCCAAGGGCTCTTTGGCCTTAAAAATTGCAGAATAAACACTGAATTATGTCTACCCTCATTTTTAGTGCAGTTCAATAAAGTGTACTCATTTTTATGGTAGGTATTGTGTGTTACAGTTATTCACCTGTGTGCAATTATGAGAATAAGTAATTAAATTATTTTAATTTATATGTATTTGTTAAGTAGTAACATAGCATTTATCTGGTAGGGTTTCACTCTTTACATTTGCTGTACTGAAAATGGTGTCGCAAAGTAAAATAGGCTCTATCTGAAGGTGGTAGAGACTATTCTGCTAATGTGATGTTTCAATGGATGATGGAAGTAACTTCACTAAACGGTCTGGACAAGTGTCAGTTGACGGGAAAATCAAAAATTCGTTTTGACTGAAAATGTATGGAAATGGCATAAGTCACATCGTGGAAAGAAAAAATGACTAAATGCTATTTTAGTAACTTAGGAGAGCACTTTAGAGTTCATTTTCGTATTTAAGGCATTTGTTACAGACGATGTCCTTGGACGAATGAGCGGTGAAATTTAACAACTAATGTTGTATGAAAATTATTTGTTTAGTTTTCCAAAATGTCACTTAGTCTGATTTTACTTCACAGTCGCCATGATCCGTTTTTAATATCTATATCAATATTTAATGTCACAAATACATTAATGATATAATGGTGTTAGACACGACTCGTGATCAAAAGGTAATGCGTTCGATCCCGGTCTCGTACTACTGAGCTATTTCAAAATCATATACTATATAATATATATTCTAGATACCAATATATTTAACGGAGAAGAAAAGCTTTGTGAGGAAACTTGAACGGTTACTTGGTCGTGCGAAGTCTACCAGCCTGCACTAGGCCGACGTAGTAGACGACGGCCTGATACCCTCTTAATGAGGACTGCATCCTTATAGAGAGGACGAATTTGAAATGGGGATGATGTCATTTCCAAACATTATCGATGGAGATAAATTGTCGATTGTCGCTTGTCGAAGCTCTCAGGGATTGGGCAGCAACTGTGCCCAGTGTGCGTGCGCTTACAGCGACTGTAATTACCAAGAAACCCTACCAAGCACGTCGAGAACGACAAATGTAACTACTATTTCACACAACTAAAGGTGTAGGTATATTTTACGGCATAAAATTATTATGATTGTACCTCACATGTTTAGAAACCACTTTTTAAGATTTATATTGCAGGCTCGGATGCACTTTTAATATTATCGATGTCGACGAATTTAATTACTATAATATTTTGAATTTTTATGTTGAATTCATCGACATCGATTCGTAATTTTTGGCTATGTGTAGTTTTAATTTTAAAATTTAATAGTACTTTTTATAAATCACGTTTGTGAAATAAATAAAAGTTGTATTCTACATAAGAAACATCTTTGTGCTTCGGGAAGCACGTTCGGTGGAATATTGTGTCATCTCTGTCGGTGTCATATTTACTCTATGGTATCATACGCCTAAAGTTTGGCCGCTGAAAATATGCGTATCTTACATTTGTCATACAATGTTATCGTATTTATTCAATATTGGATTTAGCTAAAAACTAATACGTAAACATCATTATAATATATAATTTTGTAGTAGTACCTAGTGCGTATACATAATAAATAAATTTTAGTGTGAATTATTTGACACATCTAAGTGAATTATGTCATTACGAACTATCAAGAACGCACTCTCATGGCGGCCAAATGTTTTAGACATTTCCACTCATTAAAAAAATTGCTCACTAATTGCTTCCACGTGAAAGGTTTTGTGCAATCAAGGTATATAGTAAAATTAACTATAGTCTGTAAAGTGACACTGCATTGGGACAGTGAATCTGCGCCACTTGTAACAATCTTCACGGTGTGGTTATACTTGCTGCGGCCGACCAAGGTCCGGAGTTTAAAGTAGGGCTGGACACAATGCCATTTGTTGCTCCGCTATTTTCAATCTACCCTCTCACTACTCACATAATTAACGCAATGTCAAAAAGTTCCTCGCGAAACTTTGAAAATATAGAAAACGATAATGTGGATTATAATCATTATCATTATCAGCCCATGGAAGACTATTGCTAGACATAAGCTTCCTTAAATAAGAGGGTACTTGCCACAATTTTGCATACGCAGCCGTTTCGGAGATCTCAGTAGATTTTGATTGAATAACGGGATAACGCTGCTGCTCGTTGTCCTGCTACATCTTTTATCTGCTTCTCACAGCATCCACGGGAATGACGCTATTAGCCATATTTATTA
Organism: Thaumetopoea pityocampa; assembly: GCA_017165845.1. Taxonomy (NCBI): domain Eukaryota; kingdom Metazoa; phylum Arthropoda; class Insecta; order Lepidoptera; family Notodontidae; genus Thaumetopoea; species Thaumetopoea pityocampa. The sequence continues at coordinate 54,659 of WUAW01002057.1, read as the reverse complement.
TTCTATCATATATATCTTGATTAAAACATTTTTTTTATAAAATAGACATAAATGAATATATAATTACTAATTATATAACACTACTATATTATATAATAAATAAAAATGTAGTTTCAAACATTTGAGAGATTTCCTGTGAAAATTACCTCCAGAAATGGTCCAGTAGTATTCCCCAGTATTACTGTACTTGTACTGTGTAATCTAGATTAAAAAATGCAGTGGTCTTTCAGATTATACATACAATAAAACATCTACTATGACGTTGAGAAGTACTCACTACGAGACTTAATTCTTACACATTTGGGTTTACCTGTCGAAAACCCGGATTTGCCCAGCAGTAGCGCAATTCCCCGGTATTTGCATAATCAATCTGACAATAACGATACTCTATTGAGGGGATTCGCCTGGCATTAGCGGGTTTTCTCGGCATTAACGAACATAATTCTCTAAGCGTTAATTAGGGCAGTTCCGAGGCTTAATCCTCACACATTAGTTCGGCTTAACTGTCAAAAACCTGGATTCGCCCAGCAGTAGTGCAGTTTCTCTAGTATCAACGGAATTCCCCGTCATTAGCGGAATCCATTCGGCAACAACGACGCGGTATTGAGGGGATTCGCCTGACTTTAGCGGATTCTCTGCCCCGCCAGTAACGAATGGAATTATCTCAGCGTTAAAGAGAGCAGTTCCAAGTCCTGAAGTGACCAGTGCTAAAACCTTGTTGGCCTTACATAATTTGGATGTGACTTTTATTTATTTCCACATAATAAATTAATTATTTACTTTTCTCTTTCTATAATATAATATAAAAATAATTATTATGATGTTTTTAAACTTACGATTTACATTATTATCATAGTATTGTATCCTTCTGTGTTGTAATTGTTTGCCTGTAGTTTATGTAACAACGTATTTTATTGTATAATTAAAATTATATTTCGTTGTATATGTAGTGCAAGTACTTTTGTCATTTTTTTTACTATAAAACAGACGAAGACTAGTAAAAAGATTGACTAAATAATGATACTAGTTTGATTTGAAGCCTTTATGTATAAATTTGCGGTTGAAACTTAGTACTTCAAATTGACAGCGTGTTGTAATAAAGTTAGTTAATTATTGTAACAATTCTGTAAACATTTTATGCGAGCGAAATATATTTTTCAGAATCAGGTTGAATTACCTAAAATTGAATATATTTTTCCACATGCGTTTTGTAGCTGGAATATTCTGCAAATGTTACTTTTGTAATTGAACGTACCTACGTATTGACAAAAATAATATTTTTTAGTAGTGTTTCCATTTTAATTGTTACTTTTAAATGTTTACTAATAAATAAATATACATGTATCGCCATGAATCAATGTAAAGGGATATTTTGTACTAGCCACATACAATATGTTGTTTAACACAATGTGATTCTCTGTGATAAAATAATTGATATTTATTATTGTGCTGTTTTATTTCTAAAAACTTGTGAGGTTGAAAGCTTCAAGTGTACACATACACTTCGGCCGTTAAGTCTTGGCCAGACCGGAGTTTAGAGATACTCTTTACACAAGCAATTCTTCATCGAAAATTCGGAGAACCTTCGTTCAGAGTGGCCACGGCTCATCGGCTCATAATTCGACGGTTGAAAAGTAATGGGGTATAAGCGACAAAAACCAAATTGTTCAGGAGAGCAGTTTAAAGTTTGAAACCGCAGAAAAATGGACATAACTTTTATTTATTGTCATATCGTGAGAATGAAAACAGCTCTAGAATCAACAAAAATAAAAGCGTTCATTGGCAAAGCATTTATTTATTTGATTCGACGTTGGTTTATGTGGTTTTTTGACGCTTAGATCAATTGATCTTAATTAAATCAATCAATTGAGTTTTTTTACTTGGACATAAGTGACAAAAAAGTCATTGTAGAACCATGGAAGCAAGCGAATTCGAAATAGCTGTGAACTTTAAGTAGGATGGTTTACATAGCTCATTTTCGACCAAAATGTCGCTTATGCCCTATTACCTTTCAACCGTCGATATGTACATACGTATCATATGTAACACAACTATATTGTTATGTGCTCGTTTGTATGCACATTCTGTGCTATAAAATTATATATTCGCTATTTACAGTAAACCTTTGAAAGTATGGATTACATTCGCTATCGCTAGAACAAAATGAATACTCATTATATAGTACATACAACAATATGTACTATTATAATAATAGGGGATAATAATAATAATAATAATAATATTTTAATAGGAGGGAAGGTTACCTCGCCTTTGCGCTGGTTCAGCTCCTACTCCCAAGTCTACTTCATGGTTTTCTTGTTTCACACAGCACTCATTTGTTTTATCACTTGGGCCACGATGATGCGAATATTTTATTTATTTTTTATATTAGTTCTCGCGGTCCGCGCAGCGACGGTTTCATTGTTTGAAGAGAGAGGAGCGGGGATAGGAACGAAATGAAGGATGTGTAATGAGTGAGTAATAGAATGAACGTACATAGATAGATACAGATAACTTATTTTTGGCGAAGGCAATAATGTTTATTCATTTCAAAAGTTTTGAAATGCAAAAGTCTATCCCGATACTATTTTTAAATAAAATGCAGGTTCTGTAATCCTTGTGTATATATTTACACTTCTCAAACGTTATCACAATTATATTTTATAATTACCATTCACACTAATGATTTACACATAGAGAATTAGCGGCAAGTTACTCAAGTGCCGATTAAATAACAATTAGCCTTTATTACAGCGAGTGTCTTCGCTTTTATATGATTCAACGGTTACATCCAAAGCAATTACAATATTATGAATCACTTAGATGAGACTAAAATTAGTCATTAGCTAAACAACCGTAACATAACGACCAAATTGAACTAAATTTATACTGCGTCCCATGTATATACATACATCATTATGTCAGCAGACGGAAACAGGGGGTTTATAATAATACCTGCGTGGATTTAGATTCTGATTCGAACAAAGACGTAATATCTATATCTAGTACGTTTCTGGATATTAAGGTTGTCCAAAGTTTTGAACTTTCAATAAAAGAAGGTTAAAAGAAGGTTAAGTCTGCAAGACCAAGACCGATTCTTGGTAAAGATAAACAGACGTTAGTTCTCCATAATGGTATTGTTAGCGCGGTTTGATGACTTGCAACTTCCAAAAATGGAAATGGGCAGATTTCACAAAATTCTTCTGTACTAGTGTCGTCCAAAATAAAAACGAGTATATTTCCGGAAATTCTTCAGTGCAGGTGTGGCCCAAAATCTAACGATTTTTGGACAACATAGTTCAACATCCTCTCCCATAAAGAGGGGATATTACGAATGTTCTTATTAAAGTGTCACATCAAACAATAGTTCATCTATTCAATAGTAATCTCCACGCTTGGCTCACGCTTGACCTCCACGGGTTGATGATACGGCTGTAAATAGGAAACTGTATAGTTCGAGCGTGTTCATGTTTGTTATGAAATTAACAGCTCTAAATTAGAGGAACTCTCCATATTCTGGTCCAATCTTGCTATCATGAATCCGTTCTTCCAAAATAAAAACAGACTTATCGCAGTAGATCTTCACTTAAATTAACTATCCCCTTACCCGATAGTTTTGAATCAATACAAGGTCATTCCAGGGGAAATTTTCACAGCCCATCATCGCGTCTTTGTTATGGACTTCATAATCATGCCAAACAAGTAGACAGCTGAGACATGTTCATCCCGGATTAAATGGTAGTTTTTGAATGGACCCAAGCAAACCGGCTTCCTCGCTGAAGTTGAATATCTTGAGTTTCCCAATTGAGACAACTCAGGAGATCTGGGACAAAGTCCGTTTAACAACCACTGAAGCGAGGAGGAAAGTCCTTGGAGCTTCTAAAGGTCGCGTTATTGATGAGGAGACATGTTGCTGGAGTGAAGAAAGTATCGACCAAAGGGTAAAGAGAGAGACCTATACAGAGCTGCCAAGCTTCACTCTAAAAGCTGTAGCCAAAGCCTGCAACGAGTTTGTCTTCGTTGTACGACAAGCCACAAACTACGGAGGTGTAGAAGCTTGTTTATAGGTTAGCTAGGGTTCGGAAGAAGCGACGCTTGACATAACAGAATGTAAATATAACGCAATAGTTTTTCTGTGTAGGAAAGATGGCTCTGCTACTTTAAGGAAATACTTAACGAAGAGCACCTCAATAACCCCTCCGAATCGCCTCCAAATTTAGGACTTGTTACTCTCCTGACAAATGACGCAGTGATTGCCTTCGCCAATGAAGAATCGTATTCAAAAGGAACTGACTTATGATTGTCTCAGAGCCCATTAATCTTCAGTTGTCGCTGATTTGTGTCCCTTCAGTGGACTGTCTTCACTGTGACGGTCAGATTCAATAAAATGCTTGAGTCTCCTTTAGGATACTAGAAAAACATTCTACACGTGAGTGGCCCGAGTCCAGCTTCTATCTTCTATGTTTGTTGGCTGAAAACAAGACGGCTACGAAATGTCACGTCATGTCATCACGAATATCGAAAACATTACATATTCAAACAAATATTTTGTACTATGGAGCGCTCGTTATCTATCTTAACTGTTTATCATTATGTATGTATATGCTAGTATAGTATGTAAGATCAACACGGATTGCGATCGAAGAAAGGTCATAAGTTCGATCCCGGCCCCTTACCACCGATTTATTTCTAATTCATAGACTGTCTACATCGTAGACACCAATATACTTAACGGAGAAGGAATATTTTGTGAGGAAACCTGCATGCCTGTATGGTTGTGTGAAGTCTATTAATCCGTACTAGGCCAGCGTGGTAGAGTGATCTAACCCCCTCCTGATCAGGTAAGGTCCGTGAATGTGAACGTGAACGTCCTTTAATACTTCCCTGTTTAACATGATTCTATATGTACCCCTCGATTATGTTATAACATTGGATTGTGTTAGAAAATATATTTTCTGTTTATCTCGTTTTATTTACTATTCTTTTTCTAATATATGTAGTTATTATAAGTAATTTTATAAAGTTTCTCTTTCCACTTCACTAAGCCGTGGGAACGCAACGGGGAACTTTAACACTTTTTAACTTTATAAAATGGCGGCGTCCTGGTTTGCCACCCGACGCGCCTCGTTGCCCGCGGGGGCGAAATGTGGGCTACGGATAGCCACTATTCTAGTAGGTGCAAAGAAGTGATTTCTGCCTACCCCAATGGGAAACAGGCCTGACTGAATGTACATATGTATGTTTTTTTTTTTCGAAATGAGGGCTGCTGTTGGCCCTAAGGCCTTTACGGCGTCACCGGACAGGATGGCGAGTGCGAAGTGCACTCTAGCCTAGCCTTAACGGCTGCGAAGTGGGGCGACTAGCACGAGGGTACCTCGAGGGAGTCTCGAGCCTCGGCTTGGGCGGTCGGCGGCGGAGATGGGTGGGTCGAATGTGGGGGCCTCGGTGCAAGGATGCACCTAAAAGAGGCGGAATGCGGGGTCAGTGTCGGACGGGAGTTCCTTCCGCCTCGCCGGCGGGATCGGTTCCTAATATATGTATGTATGTAGTACGTCATATGTCTATGCCTGCCCTTATGGGATACATATCAGGCGTGAGTGTATGTATGTATTATAAAGTTATAGAATCCTATGTAAAACTCTATTACGCATTAATTTATTTACTCTGTGTATAAACTATTATATAAACTTATTGCAACATGTAGTGTCCCAGCATGGTAACTCGGGGCTACACGGTTAAAGATATCTTTAAATGAACTATGAGTTATCAAGCTGTGTCGTCGTCTCATACTAATGTCCCTGTCTGTGTCCACTAGGCACTGACGTCCACTTATTAACTAATAATTATTATTTGTCTGTCGCGAACACATCGGAAAACAGTGGGGTCTGACACCATTACTGTACGTGTTGAAAATTTTCCGACCAGATCAATCGCATCCTGACCACTAGGAATAATATCAAACGGGTGGTAATTCAACTTTATCGCCTCCGTATATAAAATAAAGGCAAGGGTAGCGTACATCGACTATCGAATGTGGCAGCTACCGGGGGATCAAAGTCATGTACCACACCATGGTGCTCTTCAAACGTGTACTCGACTGCACTCTCCGCTGTGAGTGTGCCATCACTAACAGAATGACTTCCGTCCAGAAATTGGTATTTCGGAACTAAAATTAGCTCTTACTAACCCGCACTAGGTGTGCATGGTAGACTACGGCCCAATCCTCTTCCTGATTAGGGAGATCCATGTCTCTATAATGGAGACGAATGTGAATTGGGGATGATGAAAGTTAATTAGTTCTAAGAACGTTGACTACGGCATATATAAAAGATCTCAGTACACGGCATTTTTAGATCAACAGTCGATTTGTTAAGTGTTAGATTTCAATGGCGTACTGGAGGCCTATACTGACATCATCAGAGAGAAGTACCGTAACTCTATTTTTACAGTTAGGACCGCTGTTGGGCGATACGAAACCTTTTTCGAATACCTTTGGTATTCACCAAGGCTCGGCATTAGTTTGTTCTTGTTTAACGTAGTACTCGATGTAGTCACAGCGACTATAAAGGACTAGCCTGCGTGGCTGATGATATACACTAATAACATAGTACTCGTTAACCAGAACAAGGGACTTGGAGCGAAAAGTGAACATGTAAAAGGATACGATTGAAAACGGCGGTTTGCGGCTAAATGTCGCCGAATTTGAACCCGAGTGGAAATGTTGATTCCTCTAACATCCGTATAGGTACTGATAAGGCCTTAAAAATGGACAAGTTGGATACGTATTTCACGTTTCAGACTGCGTAGATCATGATGTTCAGTCTCGTTTGCAGCTTGAGTAAAATGGCAAGTGGTCACTATAGTATTGTGTTATCAAGATACCTTGAAGTTGTTAGGGAAGTTACCAAGTTGAAGGGACAGATTTATAAGACCATTATCACACCAGTTCTCCTAAATGGCAGCGAGTGCTGAGCGACTTGAGTAGACACATTGTCAGTCCTGAAAATCAACGCTCGACCAATCTGAGTTGTTGAATAGCAAGCTTTTTCATCATCGTTTGACAATACACATTTGCAGTAATTGTCTGGGCCGATCTCAAGCAGTGGTGGATACACCAGCACAAGTCCACCAAACACGTACCAGTATCTTCTTATGAGTCAATTTTTGTTTGGGGCAAGTTTTGGCCGGCTCACTAGGAAATCCTAGTGAGCCGGCCAAAACTTGCCAAAATCAAAATGACCAAATGGTCATTGTGATGAATACTATATTTCTGATTATCATACAGGATAATTTTTCATCACGATTGATGTTAGGTTTAAAATCATTCATTATTTTTTCGGTTGAATAACGCAACGCAACAACGACGTGTATTTGCTGAAAGATTTCAATCAATTGATGCGGTACACACTTCTCGAGTTTTCCAATTTGACGCATAGAATAAGATTGGCTTGTGAAGTACACCATAGGCAACTGCTAACTCTGACTTAGTCTGATTCAGTTCTACTATCATTTTCAGTAGTTCATTATCGACTTACATCGGTCGTCGCTCGTCCGGTCATCCACCAGGAATCAAAATTTTCAGAACTGGAATGTTGGAATCAAAAATGCACCGTTTGTTCATAAGCGGTAGCTGGCCTGCAAGGGTAGCGTTGGTGTCACACAGGAACTTATATTCGAAAAATAACGTGATATGTTCGAATATGAGTTTTTCCGTGAATAACTTTTCCATAATTATGAACAGAACGATGTCAGAGCAAATTCGAATGCCCGAAAATAACTAACTTCGAAACGTAACTTCATTATCTTTAATTTGAAATAAATTGAATTTAGAAGTATAAAGCAAACTATAGATATTTCAGTTCAAAGTTGGCAGTGTTGGAAATTGGGAATTTCATGGGTAAGGACTTAATAATTAAATACATCGAATGCTTTTCATTCAAAATTTTTCTACTGATTTTTCACAGTTTTTTTCGCATCACGAAGATTAGTAAAAGTAACACTAATGACATCTAAAGGTCTGAAAAAAAAATTAAATAGTGTGTATAATACTCAACAATTGAATTATTATAAATATTATTTATATATATATGTTGCAGGAAGATCAATGACTGTTCATGAATTTTGTATTATCTAATACACCTATGTATACATATAGTACTATACTCAATACCGGCTTACCTTCGAGCACAGCTGTTCAGCGCGTCGTCGCCATTGTTATTTGCTATCTCTTTTTCTCATCGCGTCCTACGGGGTTACGGGTTTCTCTACCCTCCCCCCTCCGCTCCAACCAGTTTCGTTCGAATGTCGTAGCGTGTGGACGTTTGTGTGCGGTGCAGATAAATTTCACGGTCTTCTTTGTTCAGGAAGAAACTAAAGACTGACATAATATTCATTAGTAAACTAATTCAAACCGTTTAGTCGATCGCGAAATAACTCTTAGAAATATATATGTGTCCGGTCGTTTCGTGTGTTGTTCTGTGGTCCTGCATAGTCGACCGAGCATGAATAATAAAGAAGTAACCGGTGATATTGTCTCGTGTGAACTCGGAGGCGAGGTCTGGTGATTGGGCACAGTGTCGTGGTCGCAGAGTTCGGCCTATGATGAGTCTGCGGTGACGGCTCGCCGCTGAGCGGTTGGATGGCGGCTGTAAGCGGCCCCGCGCGGCACTCTCGCGTTTCCATGAGTGTGTCTATATCAATGATGCAGGGCGGTACGCAGAGTGCGCCGCAGGGCGCCATCCTGGCGGCAGCGGCGCCCTATTACCAGACGCCGGCCATACCAACAGACGTCCAGCCTGACCGCCCCATCGGCTACGGCGCTTTCGGTGTTGTATGGTCAGTATATTTATAATTATTTAATTTATTATTATTTAATTCTTATGCGATATACTGGACTTAATTCCTAAATATATTATATACTTAATAAATTTTCTTAAACTTTGTACAGTTACAAAGAACTTTTAAAAGTTTAAAACTGCATAAAAGTTGGTACTACTATATAATAATTATGCACTTTGTAGTAAATTCAATTAAAGGATATTTAAAATTATTATTTTCTATTCTTTGTCCAGTAGGCAAAAGAAAACTTCATTAAAAATCTATTTACTGATATTGTAGTAAGTAAATGGTGCTAGTTACGCATTTGTAGGAATTTATTTGTACATATAAATGTATTGTCTCTGAAATAAATAAATAAGCAAAGACAAACTAAAAAGATTTAAATCCAGTTTATGCTATTTTTGTATTTATTTGTTGTCACAAAGGTATCTTTATAATGATTAATAAATATTTTTCAAATTCAAATCAATTTATAACTAATATTAAGTTAGCTCATTTAAATTATGTAATTTATTCAATAATTTAATACTATTTACATAAGTAATTATATAATATAATAATCGTCCTCTTTTCAGGACAGCAAAATAATAAAATGTAAACAAAGATGTAAATTATTTCCAGATAAGACCTATGCTTAGAGTTTTTGGATTACACAAAATTCAAATGATATAACTTTCATCTTTATGAAAAATTTAACTTTTTTCTCCCTTGAGAAAGTTGTTTGTATCTTTTATTTTGTTATTCTGATTAAAGTATAGTAAATTTTCTTAAAACTGCAGTCATAGACAAGTAAACTTACTACTACAAGTACCTCATCAGCACCTTGAAGTAATAAGCCTCCCTTACAAAGTACTACAGTTAATGCTTTTCTCTCTTTTGCTTCTAATGTTTACCCAATCTAGTCTTTAATGGTCATTGGTCCATCTAGTTAGAGATTCAAGTACTAGATATTGCTATTCTTGAACAATTTCTTTACAAAGCTATCGACTCTATATGCCGTGTGGCCTAACCACCTCATTTTTTTATTATATGAGTTATGTTGACACCTCGTTTCTTTTACATATATCCTCATTTTGGAGATGTTACTCAAAAATACTCCAAACAAAGCTCCCTCTATGGAGTCTATAGCTTGTTAATGACTCTGAATTTATTCACGAGGTCCATAACTTATTCAAAATGAATACATATGTAAAGAGAAAATAAGCTCATTTGTAAATTCTGTCAAATTATTTTGACCATCTGAAGTCTGAAAGTATTTAAGTTGCTGTAATTTAAAAAAATAAACACAAATCAGCTGGAAAAAATTGTATATTAGAAAATGTCATGTATTTTAACATGGTTTTTATATCAGTCAGCTCTTTCAACTTACTATATCAGTCTATTTTATGTGCCTTTTGAAAAATGGAGAAGCCATTGAAATAACATGCTCAGCTAGCCTTTGAATATAAATCCATCAAATCCAGAAGTAGGCCCTATCATGACACTTGCATTAAAATGCATCAAAATCTTCAGAAGCTTTTTGAATAGAAAAAAACACTGTTGCTCAGCCTGATTTTAAACCACAGACCTGATCTGAAAACTAAGTATAAGCCTCTCTAGACCTCCATGGCTTGAATAATATATTAACTATACTATTATAAAATTGTTAAATGTCAAATTTTCAAAAATCAAAGATATTTAAAAACAAAATACTCAAATCAACTAATTAAGGTCTTCTGAAACCAAATCCGCCGACGTTTTTTCGGCCTTCACGCAAAAATCAGCAGGTAGATTTTGGTTAAACTGTTACAGTCTTAAAGGTACTTCGGACTTAAACAATGCAGTATGTTTTATTAGAATTGGTCCAGTAGAATTGAAGATGCAGCTTGATCCCTGTTTTAGTAGTCGCCCTTAAGGCACGAGAGGTCAATTAAAAGTGGTTTTGTATAAATCTAGGATTGTGTCGGGATTTCCCATATATCGGAAAACCGACATTTACGCGGGTAGTGCCGCGGGCAAAAGCTAGTAATACTATAAGTTAGTTAATTCCTAGCAATATATAGACTGTGTTATTATCATAAATAAAAAAAAATGTCATCGATAGAGCAAAATGAGTGAAGTGACATAACTTGAGTGGACTTTAAAGAAGTATTTTTATGTAATTTCTTTATTCAGAAAAAAAAATCCATATGAGTAGTACAGGTGAACACATATTATAAACTACTATAAACAAAAACTTACCAGTTGTAGGAATGCATATGAGACCAACAAATAATTATTCATTTGTATATGTATAGGCGAGCTCTGGGGTTCCCAATCTTTTTATACTGCGACTCCCTTTAGAGGTTGTAATTTTTTTTGTGATGCTCTCCCCTAATAGAAGATACTTATATGTAACATTTACAATAATTACATGCATATAATAAGATTACTTTATCATTCAAAGAAAACTCCAAAGAATATAAAATCTTATTAATTATTCATTATAAAAAAAATGGATGAAACAACGAGAAAGATAAGCTTGCTTTGCCGAATCGCTTCTTAAATTAGGGCTGATGTTTGGAAATTTCTCATATTTATCTGTTTCTGAATTTATTTGGGTCCTGTACTTCAATTTGATTACCGCAACTGCAGAAAAACCATGATTGCATGCGTCAACGTTTGTAATCGATGAATAAATAATGCGTCGAAACAGACGACTGAACAACGAAGAACGAAAGAGCGGGGAAATGGAGGTGCGAGCTATCAGTCGCTGATGAGAGTTGTGCCGCGTACTTAAGTCTCGTGCAAGTGATTTCTGCATATAATTCGCGACTCCCCTAGCATAGATTCGCGACGCCCTGGGGCGACGCATGGTTTGAGAACCCCTGGCCGCTAGCTGGTACCCGCAGCTTCACCCGCATTAATAATCTAAGTAATGATGATGAAGAAGTTGATGATTGTCATTAAGTCAGCATCCTATCCTTTTCGAGACACACATTAAGTACAATGTCTAGTATTAAATGAACTAACTTGGCGCTGGTATAGAGAAACAGCGAACGAGATAAAATGTTTTATTGACGAGATAAAATGTCTTATTGCCGAGAAATATGGAGTTAATAAGATTATATATATGTATATATTTTGGAGGCCTTATCACGCGTCGCTTTCAATAGAATCGCAGAAATTGAAAATTTATGTTAAACTAGCTTTTGTCCGCGGTTCCGCCCGCGTTAATGTCAGTTTTTCGCTACATGAGAAAACCCGTAGATTTATATAAAAAGCCTTAGAACCACTTTTACTTGACCTCTCGTACCTGGGATAAAGTAAAACAGGGATCAAGCTGTATCTTAAATGCTACTGGACCGATTTTGATGAAACATGCCGCAGTATTTAAGTTGGAACAGTACCTTTAAGACTAATAATTTAACCAAAACTTGTCGGTTTTTGCGTGAAACCCGAACAAACAAACAAACATCGACGGATTTGTTCTCAAAAGTCGATCTGAGTAGTTTGTTTTTAAACATCTTTGATTTTAGAAATTTTGACATTTAAAAATTGTTTAAGTATAGATACACTAGAGATGTATCTATGTTGTAATAGATCTTCTCAACAAGTGGGCTTAGGAATGGGTAAGACCAAAGTTATGGTTAATGCTCTTACTCCGCTCCACCCAATAGTTCTAGAGGGCTCTATTCTCGAAGTAGTGTCGGAATATATATACTTGAGACACGTCGTCCAGCTAGGTAAATCCAACTTTAGAAAGATAAGAAAATAGGGAAATGGGGAAGAATGGCGGGTGCTATGGACTCATAAGGACTCATCAGGTGACTGAATTTAAAAAGTTTTAAACCTCGACTTAAGTCGATTTCCAAATCAAGTCTGTAATGTGATCCGCCTAACAAGGTCTCCAACATTTATTGGAGGAACATCGCCGGTGACAGCAGTGCTGCCACCATAAAAAAAAAAAAACTTTGAGAAAGAGGTCAGTCGCCGAATCCAACTGTGCTGGGCAGCGTTCGGGAAACTACGTGACATCTCGTCAAAAATACCGCAATGCCTTAAAACTAAGGTATTCAATCAGTGCGTATTGCCAGTGATAACCTATGGATCTGAAACAAGGCCACTGACTATAGGCCTCATAAGAAAACTCAAGGTCACGCAGCGAGCAATGGAAAGTTATGCTCGGAATTTCCCTGCGAGACAGGATTCGAAATGAGATAATCCGCAGAAGAACTAGAGTTGCCGACGTAGCTCAAAGGCTTGCAAAACTGAAGTGGCAGTGGGCGGGGCACATTGCTCCCAGAACCGATGGACGTTGGGGTATTAAAGTGCTAGAGTGGCGACCCCGAACCGGAAAGCGTAATGCGGGTAGACCCCCGACTAGATGGACCGATGACCTGGTGAAGGTCGCGGGCAATCGGTGGATGCAGGCGGCCCATAGCCGTTCGATGTGACGATCATCGGAGGAGGCCTATGTCCAGCAGTTGACGTCTGTTGGCTGATATGATGATGATGATGAGATACACTCCTGTTTGAGCAGTTGTTAATTTTTAGCAATAATTTTTGACATATAGAAACTCATACTAGACGTACTGGTTTCCAACACCGTTGTAATGCGAATGTTCGCTTTTACATTCTATACAATTTCTCGCTCATTAAAATGAGATAAACGCAATTTTCATTAAAACGCTATTATTTGGCTGTTTTTTGGGCTATTTTTTGGGCTATCGCTTTTGTTTTTTGGGCTATTGTTGCTTTTATTGCGGAGACGATACTTTTCTAAGTGAAAATTCACCAAAGTGCGACACCGTATTGCATAACGTACATTGCAAATGTATGTTATAGTGGATTCACTCGAGTAAACGTTATACGAATTGTGCGTGCAATTTCGCGCATTGCCGCGAGCACGCGCTCGTTGAACCGGGTAAGCTAATCTATGTTACCAGTGTTACCAGGAGTCATATAAGAAAAAAATCCTAAAAAGTATCAGAAATCACCCGATTATATTGATTGGCTTGGTATTAGTGATTCTACTATTTGGACAAATGGCTCTCGAATTCTACTCCCAATTGGGGGAAAATTTGTGTCATGAGCACGAAAGTTTGTAGTCATGTATGCTATATATGTTAGCATTTATGTATAACTATTAACACATATTGTTGTCTAGTACCCAAGATTCAGGGAATTCTAGTTGGGGTTGGATCAGTATTAGTGAATATTATTAATTAACCCGTTTTGTGTAAGAACATTTTTATCATAATCATTAATTAGCCTCTAAGTTGCTCTCACTAAATGGACACAGGCAATATACGTCCGCACCCTTTTTTTTAGTTAAAGCGCTATCATTAAATAAATCAACAGGAATTTTAATATGTTTTTTTATAATTTGTAAGAAAAAATGAAAGTGAAACAAGTTCTTCTGGTGAAACTGAGGGGATTTGGTACGAAAATACAGTATGGAAACCCGTCTTTATAGTCATAATTACCAGCTTGAAATTGTTTGGCCTGAATTGCCCGAAATCGCCCAAGAATATCCGCGCCTGCAATATAGATGTTTACGCACTTTTTCTTTGAAACGTTTTCTTTCACTTTTTTTACTTTGTACCGTTGAATTTTTACGTAACATGTTGTTATATAATACGTAATATGTTGAAATGTCATTACATGATGCTTCTTCTTCGTCCCCACTGCAAGGGTACGGACCTTCCCTGATCAGGAGGGGGATTAGGCCGTAGTCTACCGCGCTGGCCTATTGCGGGTTGGTTCTTTTTCAACATGTTTCATTTTGAGCAATACAGCGCCTTCTACGTTAACTTATATAGGTATTTTCATCTAAGTAACTTCTTATTTTTCGACACTCTCGCATCTTTCGCAGACAGTCATTGAGGTCATCATAAGTTAAGAATTATTTTCTATCGTTGCTGAGTTCCTCAAGCGCCGCAAATACATTTCGATCAGCACAAATTATATTTTTGAGGCATTTGGAGTAGAAACTTCAGGGTCTTGGGGAGCACAAGCTCTCAAAGAATTCAAAAAGATCGCAGTCCACCTGGTCAACACATCAGGCGATCCGAACGCTGGCCGCTATTTAGCTCTACGGTTAGCAATAGCTATACAACGAGGAAAT
>WUAW01002057.1:21542-34500 GCA_017165845.1 Thaumetopoea pityocampa | reverse complement strand
TATAGTCCTTCACCTAAATTCCATATTCCTTTCTCAATACAACTTTCCCACCTCATCCTTTTTCCTTTCCTTTCCATTACGCCGCGGGAATGCAATGAGGAACTTTAAGACTTTTGAATCTTATAAAATGGCGGCGTTGTGGTTCGCCACCCGACATATCTCATTGCCCGCGGAGGCGAAATGTGGGCTGCGGATAACCACTTTGCTACATCAAACTATCATAGCAGGTGGAAGTGGTCTCTGCCTACCCCAATGGGAAAGGGGCGTGACCGTATGTATGTATGTAGTATGTACTATGGTCTCTGCCTACCCTTATGGCATATCGGCGTGAGTGTATGTATGTATATTTAACCATAATCATCGTCAGCCCGTGGAAGCCCACTGTTGGACATGGTTCTCCTCAAAAAGGAAGAACTTGCCATATTCCCCACACTTGGCAGGCGTCTCGGAGATC
The DNA here is from genome assembly GCA_017165845.1 of Thaumetopoea pityocampa. NCBI lineage: Eukaryota > Metazoa > Arthropoda > Insecta > Lepidoptera > Notodontidae > Thaumetopoea > Thaumetopoea pityocampa. The sequence goes on along the minus strand of WUAW01002057.1, from coordinate 34,046 downwards.
GCAGTAGATTTTGATTAAATAACAATATAACGTTGCTGCCCATTATTTTGGCACATCCCTTAACCGGTGCTCACAGCATTCACGAGGAGAGATGGAGTGACGCTCTTATTACGCCGGCGCCACACGGCAATATTCATATCGACGGTGGAAAGCAAAAACGTAGTAAATGACACATTAGTGTTTTTTTCTTTTATTACATCATTGGAATCAGTAAAATAAACTACGTCGAATGGTATTATAGTGAAAAATTTTGGATTTGCGGGTTACTACGTTTATGCTTTCTAGCGTCGATATACATACCTAATATATGTGGTATTTTCGGAAAAGAGTACCATTAAAATTTCAGTTAAAGACAGTAAAATAGAACACAATATAGTACTCTTTATTGCACACCAACACAAGTAATGTTACAACATAATAATCTAAAAATTGAAAGTGTCTGGACGGTCTGATCGTAATTGTCGATCTTTTCCAAACAACCTAGATGGGATAGTAAAAATTCTTTTCTAGTAAAAAATATAAATATTAAATTAAAAAAAATAAGATTATAAAATGTTATTAAATATTCAATACAATAAATGCTATAAATATAACGTCATAATTCACGAAGTTTAATCATCCCCAGTCCATATTAGTAGTCCCCACTAGAAGGGCACGGACCTCCCCTTAGGGGGATCAGTCTCTATTCTACCACGCTGGCTTGCTGCGGGTTGGTACGAAGTTTAATGCAAGTAATTTATTAAATTAAACATCATTGGAAAATACATTATTAAAGGGTATCGTATCTCGCCTATTAAATTGTACTTTTTTGACCATAACGTCCACTCGAAAATCTTTTCGTCGATAGGCATTGTGTTTTGTCATTAAATATAACTTTAGCCCAGGTTAAGAAAGCATGACGAAATCCCAACGGATGGTGAACAGAACCGCTTCGTGTGCAACATTTTTTGTAAATGGGTTTATTTGTGTTTCCATCGAGTTTCACTGGTCACGGCTCGATCATTTATTTATATCCATAAAACAAAACATTCCACTAATATTATAAACACGAAAATATGTCTATTCAGATGTTTGTTACTAAATTAGCCGGAGCTACTGAGCCGATTTGGCTGAAAGATTTCATTGGAAAAATTTAAAACGGCCAATTATCTGAAATAATACATAGATTATTGTTATCCGGGAAAATTTTAAAAACAATCATGTTAAAGTCCGCGTAGATAAAGACAGAGACACGACAAATAACTAGTAGCTCAAAAATGAAAATAAATGTTACAGCTAGAAACAAAAAGCACATACTGCTGTTAGTTTTTCAGGATGTTGAGATAATTTAAAAAAGGGATTATTCCACACTATAATGTACTTAGTACATTCACATTAGTCGTGGTTATATACACGACTTACGATCCAGGTCGCGGGTACGATCCCGGGTAGACCGTACATGAAGTATCATGTACGGTCTATATTACAGACACCAATGTACTCAACGGAGAAGGAAAACTTCTCGAGGAAACCTGCATGCTTGCATGTGTCTGTGAAGTCTACCAACCCGCACTAGACCAGCGTGGTAGACTACGGCCTAATCCCCCTCCTGATCAGGGGAGGTCCGTGCCCCTGTAGTGGGGACGAATATGGACTGGGGATGATAAATAATTATCCTTAGTAAATACGATTAAAGTTTTTTTAGTTTGTCTGTTTGTTTTAGCGATATAGGTAAATACCTAGTAGCTACCAAATAGTACCAAATGGTAGAGATGCAGATATGACACCACGGACAGACGCTACGAGTAATCGTGATCAATCACGAAGCTGCTAGTTTGAGATATGTAGTTAATTTATAATGATAGGGAAATTAAAATTTGATAATTAATTTTTAATTGGGGCATTGAACTCCAAATTAATGTATGTAGAAAAATGCGGAAGATTGGAGAATGTTTCTCAAATTTAGTGTCACATACTGGAAGTCTTATATGTATCATATTATAATAATAATCATAGAAGAACAATCGTATATATTTTACATATCAACATGCATATTCAGATATTTTCTCGAATCACAGTTTCTAACGCTGTCAGTCTGGGGTTTCTCAGTGTGAATCGATACTACGATATTGTATTCGCAAATCAGTTGTATAAAACGCAACGTAATGGTGGACACAAGAAGTGTTTAATATATATAGAAAATCTAATTACCGGGGTATAATAGAATCCGTCCCAATCTAATTTCGTTTCGACTCTGTTAATGACACGTAATTAAGTAATTTCATGTCCTCGTCAACTTCGCTTTCCATTTTTTCATCGAAATGTGGTTGCAATTTAACACTATGCGAAAGTACCATGATGTGTGGTGCTGCAGATGTGAGAATTAGACGAGATAACGGTGGCAAGCTGCGTGTATACTGCCGATGAACTGGCCGGGTTACCGCTAACCGGGTCACAGAATGTACAGTCCGCATAGCGACCATCGTGCGTAAATTATATGACGTGACATAATTTAATTGAGAAATTCTACGTTGGATCCTCATCAACGTACTAACCATTAGCGCTCCGTTGGCTCCGCTGCGGAGCCATCCGTCGTTTGTTTCGTAATTCTTTAGGCTCCGCTACGGAACCGAATGTTTTGATCATGATAAGATAAATAAAATCAAAAACATTCACAAGCACGTGTAATTCTTCTCACTTAAAATAAGATTCCTTATTCGTTCCGTAGCGAAAATATGCCGGAGTAGCTGGTAGATAGTACTCGAAAAACTCAAGGAGGGCTAGGGTTAAATCCACTATTGGACAAGGGGCTAGTAAAGGCAGTATCGTTTCCGTTGTCGCGGAGTAAATCCTTCACCGTTAACTGGGAAGCGGCTTGTACGGTGTATCAAACTCCTGCTAAAGACTGCGTTACATTGACACATGAGACGCTCCGAGATCACACTATGACTTCTTTCTACTTCGCTCTTCAGGGCATTTCGACAACTCGAAGCAATCACGACTATATGAGCCTCATATATCGTCGTACTCGGAGATTGCTTTTTTGGACGCTCAGAACCCCTGTTCATTGCGTTCACAGCCGCCTAGACTTCTTTAGGTCTTGGAGTTCTCTGTAAAAGCGCCGTGATTCTATTTGGCTGGTTACCTTAGCATCAATGGGAAATGATGGAGTATATTTACCTGTGGATGTTGTGAAAACCAGCTAACCTGGGATAATGGGCAGCAGATTTAACGTATTATTTAATAAAAATTGAAAGAGATTACAAATCTCTCCTTTTTAAGGAGGGGACTCATGTCTAACAATGGAGTTAGACAGATAGATAGATAAAGATAGATAGATAAAGATAGATAGAGTACTCTTTATTGTACACCATTAATAACTAATTCTTTACACAACATAACAATACAAAAGTGTACATTGGGCGGTCTTATCGCAGACAGCGATCTCTTCCAGACAATCTTTAGATGGAAAGAATTGTAAAAAAGTTACACGGGTGGATGACAATGCTAATACAATTTTCACGGTTTAATCCCCCTCCTCATTAGGGGTGATCCGTACCACTAGTGGGGACGGAATACGGACTGGGGATGATGATGATGATACAATTGTCAACCAGCAGTACTCGTTCATTAGATTCACTAGAATGACTTCATGTCAGTGTTACAGACTTATTTAAACACACATTCACACATATTGATCTAGTCCCTAACAAAAAATCCTTATATCTTGTGTACTAGACAACATTACGTATTTATACAGATAAATAAACATATATAGATAAACACGTCCAAGACATGGGTACAAACATTTGTGCTCGTCACACAAAGTTTGTTCCTACCGACATTCGGATCCGGGATTCATTGGCACAGAGAAAGCAGAGTCTTAACAGTCATCAAGACGTCCTTTTACAAATTCAGTGAACAGTTTGTTTAGAGTTTCTTTAGAGTAGGTATACTATTATAAATATGTATTGATCCAACCTACTACCTTTACAGTACCTTTACGGTACATTAAACTTCAGACTTACTTGAGCTTGATAAATAAACGAGGTTTGTTGAATAAAATTCTATCGCTGTGTGACGAAGGCTTAATAATATCACACCGTTCATTCCCGACCGGCTGAGGGATACACGAGGTTGAACGAGTACAGTATTATATAAAATCTTGCGATCAAAGGAATATCTCGTGATTTCTAAATTGCCTGCAAGCGTCAGAGGTTACGCTAAATCTCTCACTATTATTGAGACATTGCGAGCTTGCCGCTAAAATCAAGCGTATTATCACCGATTTAATGTTTTATATTAATTTATTCTATTGTTTGGTGTATAAATGATGTTTGGTGTATCAATCATTATTAATAGTGAACAAGGTGGAAACATAAAAATGTCATTAGCAAGGCAAAAAGGTAAAAAATTGGCTAGCGGGAACTTTCGCCTAGTCATTGTGGTATTCGTTGGATTGACGGTAAAACTTCTAAGATGCAACAAAAATTATAAACCAGCATTTAATTGTCAAATCGAGAAAATATTTTATGTATCTCTAAATATATAAAACTCTTTGATTATTTAAATGTCATGTCATGACATTAAAATAATCAAAGATAAAACTATTGTTTTTGACTAACTGACAATTAATGTGCGCAGCCTAAACTATGATAGAGGTTCTGGGGTCGCGAAATTTTCAAGGTAGCTTTTTTAGACACTAAGAAACGAAGTTTACAAATCCGTATTTTAAGAGGTCCAAAATTGGGTTAGGGTTCAGATTGGGTCAACAAAATATTTTGAATATCTCAAATTTGGAAATTTGGGAAAAAAACTGGTACACTAAAGAAAGACACTTTTATTCCATCCACACGGATCAAATCAACTGGTAATAAATGTGTAGCTTAAAAAGACGATATCTAGAGCCGTAAAACAGTTTATTAAGAACAATAGACCTATAACTAACTTCTAAGCAGTGACAATCCAGTTGTTGAGAAGTTTAATATGTTTTATTGAACTTCTCTTTAAACTTTTGAATTCTACCCAATATAATTCTTTTATGACTGGTATTGTGTAAAATGAAGAAATGCTTGCTTGTCAAGTCAGCTATTACACACAGACATTTTTTTGCTCCGTTGCCGTCGACCGATAATGATTGTTGTGAAAAAGAGGACTCACATGAATGTAAAATCTTTATGCGATATCAGTCAATGACTGATATCGCATAAAGATTTTACATTTTATTAACTTATATTATGAAAATATTTAATATTTTTAGTTTGAAAATGAACTGAACTGGCAATCGGTGCATCATTTATCAAGTTACAGGAGATTGAGAACATAACAACAGTGTCTGAGGACACATCGTTTGAAATAAGGTAATATTGGCGGTAATAGGCTAATATATGAAATAACTCAGTAGATGTTTGGATCGTTTTAAGTTCGTTCGTTTTAAGTTCGTTTTTGCTTTTAATATTCTTAGTCTGAAAATGAACTGAACTGGCAATCGGTGCATCATTTATCAAGTTACAGGAGATAAAAAACATAACAACGGCGTCTGAGGACACATCGTTTGAAATAAAGTAATATTGGCGGTAATAGGCTAATATTTGAAATAACTCGGTAGATGTTTGGATCGTTTTATGTTCGTTCGTTTTAAGTTCGTTTTTGCTTTTAATATTGAAAATGAACTGAACTGGCAATCGGTGTACATATCATTTATCAAGTTACAGGAGATAGAAAACATAACAACGGTGTCTGAGGACACATCGTTTGAAATAAGGTAATATTGGCGGTAATAGGCTAATATTTGAAATAACTCGGTAGATGTTTGGATCGTTTTAAGTTCGTTCGTTTTAAGTTCGTTTTTGCTTTTAATATTCTTAGTCTGAAAATGAAGTGAACTGGCAATCGGTGTGCCATTTGCTTAGTTTACAGGTGACTGAAAAACAATAACGGTGTGTGAGATAAATAATACCATTGGAAATAAGGTCATATGGGCGGTAATAGGCCAATAATTATGGTTTGTATGGTTTGTATATTTCAAAATTCGACAACTTCAAAAAAAAATCGATTAGTTAAAATTTAAAAGTTTACAAGATTATATGATTTCATTCTTTAACACGCAAATTCCTGCACCGTATGTAGACTGCCTAATCAGCGAATGAGTAAAATGACCAGTAAATAAAGCATTTTTGCACGTTCCAAATGTACAGCATATCCCATATCAATCTAAATAATGAATGAGTGACGTTTCTAGACTATCTTGCCAGACGTTACGTGAGTATATTGCCAAGATTCGTCGACTTTGTTACAATTTGTTGAAACTTCTAAGATTTTAGTACTGATTTTTTGCAGATATCAACATACATACACTCACGCCGACATCCCATAAGGTTAGGAAGAGACTATAGTATAGTACTTACATACAGTCACGCCTCTGGGTATTGGCTCATTGGGGTAGGTAGAGAATACCTCTTTCCACCTGCCACGATCGTTTAATGTAGCAAAGTAGCTATCTGCAGCTCACTTCTTGCCCCCGCGGGCAACTCGTGTCCGGTGGCGAACCATGACGCCGCCATTTTATAAGGTTCAAAAGTGTTAAAAGTCCCTTATTTCGATCCCACGGCTTGGTGGAGAAGAAAGGAAAGAGGATAAGGTAGGAAAGGTGTACTGAGCAAATAATATGGAATTTAGAAAAAGGACTATAGGATACAGGATACTAACTTGGAAGGAGTAAGAAGAGACAGTAGTAGTTCAGGGGGCCGAGGTTGCTTACCCGTATACTGAAGTCTATTTGCCGAACAGGCTAAGACTAAGTACTCTCTGACCTTGTCAAATCTGTAATAAATGGCTCTTGCTTAATTCGAAGGAAAGATTAACCCGTAAAATCCATTTCAATTTCAGAGATATATTTTTAACAGGAAAATAGGTTCTGTTTATTCAGCACCATCTCATGGCTGACTGGTAGTGGGGATTTAAATAAATATGTACTTGGTTGGAGTCACTGAGGATCCGTAATGACTTCACCTACCCGACTGACGTTTGTTTTGTATCATCATCATCATTCACAGTCCACATTCGTCCCCACTACAGGGGCACGGACCTCCCGTGATCAGGACGGGATCAGGCCTTTGTCTACCACGTTGGCCTGGTACGGATTGGTAGACTTCACACATCTATACGGGAATGCAGGTTCATCATCACGAAGTATTCAGAATCACGAAGTATTCATTCTCCGTTTACTGGTGTCTACAATGTAGACCGTATTTGAATTGAAAATAACTCAGTGGTACAGGACCGGGATCGAATCAGCGATGTTTCGGTCGTAAGTCAAGTCTGTGACCACTACGCCACCTACATTGTCGTTTATTCATAACGTTATATAAATTTCCAGTTATTATCGTTGTCGCATAACCTATCGGCGTGTTGTGTTACGATAAGCGGCAGTTATGTTTCAGTTTTTTTCAAACGTATCCATGTGCTATGTCAACTGTAGTTATGAATTGTACACAATTTTTATGTAACACAATATTTCTAAATTCCTTTGCGCGAAACTTACGTTTAGAGTGTAACAATGATATTTATTTAATATCGACTTTCGGTAATGAATAATAACTTAAGTTTAACGTTTCAATACATAATTAAAATTTTGATTTGATTTTTTTTGGGAAATGCTGTAGTACTTTTTCAGTTTCTTTAGTCTATGAAAAAATCGAGATTTTACGCCGTTGCTCCGTTAGTGCGTGAACGAAATATAAACTATCAAGCACACTATTGTTACGTTAGAGCCGTTTAACGTAAAAATGAATTCCCTCGGAATTAAAGAGACTACGTAAATTCTTATTGACCGACTAAAGTTGCACTTGCGCAACCACTTCTGCTTCAGATTCTAGATTACGATGACGCCTGTTATCTTGACTTGACGGGAGACCAGCTGGAGTGAAATGCTTGTTAATTTTAACAATTTTTCTTCACTTGTGTTTGTTTTTCTCTTTTTGTATATTTATTGATGTGTCAATTAAGTGTTATCTATCTATTTAGCTAACTATCTATAGCTAATGTAATAAAAATATGTGTAATATTTGTTTTAGAAAATACATTCTTGTAGCATGAATCATTCGATAAGTAAAAAGTACTCACCTAAAACTCGAACACTCGAGTCGACAAGTGCCGACGTATTTGGTATAAATAGTTTTTGACATTGACACGAATTTATGTCCTGAATATGTCATAGCCACTACGAAAAAGCGTGTCATGGATACGAATAGAACACCTTTAATGACCTTAACAATAATATAATAATGTAGAAAATAATTTACATTATTAACTATTTAGTTGTATGCTTGCCTACTATTTGAAATGAGCGCCAAAAACAATAGTTTCGAAGCGGTTAGCGCGACTAGCTACTATGTATTGTACGTGATTTTAGAATCGCACAAAGGAATCGTTAATAACAGTTTGTGGCATTGCGGATAACAGAATTGACGTTAGTGCCCTAAGCTTTGTGCTGTGAAATATTTGTCTGAGGAATAGCGAAAAAAGTAGATGGTGATTAAGTGAATTGTTAATATGATATATTGTAATTTAAAAACAGAACATAATATAGCGGAAACAAAACACGAAAGTCACAACTGAATACCGTAATACTCAAATATGGAATTTGTTTGATTTTTCATTTAAAATTAAGGAGAAACACCTAGTGATCGGTACATACATACATACAATCACGCCTTTTCCCTGGCTCTCCGGTGGGGAAGCAAACTCCGCTCTTCCGCTTGACAGGCGGGGACACTGATCGCTATACTACCAAAGAATTAAAAAAAAGAATTGGGGTAGGCAGTGACTACTACTTTCCACTTGCTACGAGCAATGGCTTTCCGTAATCCACTTTTCACCCCCGAGGGAAACGAGACGTGTCAGGTGGCGAACCACAACGCCGCGATTGGATAACCCTGTAAATATAAATACATGAAATCTATTGCTGACATATTGCAATATTCTTGTCGGAAACGAAACGTCAAATTTACAAGTGTAACCTGAAAATTTATAAAGTTTAACCACTGTACGGCATAATTGTACATGATAACTTAAATATTGTTTTTCTACTATATATACTCATTTTTAACTTAGTTTTTATAACATTTTTCATAACATTTTTCTTGGGTTTATACATGGTATATAAGTCTTTCGCCAAAAGTGAATCTATTTTATTTAATAAAACTATTGTACTATATAAATTTGAAGCTTGACCAACATAAAGGCGCATTTCGTGTACAGTGACCGGCGACTACAATATAAGAACTCGTCTCACTATGATTATTGCTTGCAAGCGAAAATGTTTCGGAGTTGATCATGCTTCAAGTTTGCCGATAGTAACTATGTATTAAATTTTGCCAAAGTAACGAATGCATCACGGGAGTTCTGCCAACGTGTTCGTACACAAATGTGATGGTCATGATTTTGGTGGACTTTCACCTTACTCTACTGTTTTACAAGTTTATGGAATTCGTTCAAATTTTTAATAAAGACGTTCTTAAAATTCTCATTACGGCAGTCGGCTCTGCTAACGTGGCGCCACTGAACGGTGCACCGCGCCGCGCAATGTGCTCATTGGATATCGGTAAGCCGATGTTCTTATTTATTCATAACAATATACTTGGAGATTTTGCAAGTATTTAAATTGAAACTAATCCAATATTGTCCAATGGAATTGGCCAGTGGCAGTTCGAAGCAGATTGGACAGTCCCCCTAGCCAAGTTCACATTCGACAATCGTTATCGCTAATAGAAACGAAAAAAATGTATTGGAATGATACATCTAATCGCCAAGTCACACGTGACTTATTGAATGGAAGTGTCATTCCAATACATTTTTTCGTTTTTATTAGCGATAACGATTGTCGAATGTCAACTTGGCTAGGGGGGCAGGTTATCCAACGGTATCACGTTGACGCCGCCGGCTAAATACGGCGCTCGTACACACGGCATCGCGTGGTCGCCCGGCTAAATACGGCGCTCCTAACGAAAGGGTTAAAGTGCGTAGATTACTGAGAATTTTGTGTAAAAGATGAGGCAATGGGCAGAGTAGCCCCTATTATTTGCTTTCTAGATTTGTACTAAAAAGGGACAGTACCATATATTTGGTATTAGATAACAGCGACCCTTTGTGTGTTCCCTAATGATTAACGGCCGCCGAGATTCTTGGTGATTATTAGCGAACCCTTCTCAAACTTAGTGGGGGCTACATAGCCTAGATTTAATTTTTTGTAACTTGATACTTTTAGTTTTGTAACTTGTTAGATAACATAACAGGAAATTATGTTTTTGATTATTTATCATAAACCGAACGAAAACAGAAAGATCAGTACAGATAAATTAGCTTGGAGATGTTTTTGTGTTTGTAGTAGTGTTTGTACACACAGTGACTAAAACCGGAATAAACCAGTTTGCGCTGGCTACCACCTGCCTCGCAATCTCGCATCAGTAGTTTATATAAGTAGCATTATACGTTATTAAATTACTTTTAATAACGTATAACGTATACGTAGTTATTAAATTACGTTTAATATGTATAGTATTAAGTACCTACCTATAAAAATATTTCTTTATTTATTTATCTACTGATCGTACACTACTTTTCAAACGTAAAAACTTCTCCAAGCTGATTTGATTATATTTCTGTGCATATATTAGTACCGTTTATAATGTTTTCAATATATTTAGAAAGTACCTTTCTAAAGAGATACCACAATTGCATTTCACATTAAATTACAGTTCGTGAAATAGCGTCGACAATTCACGTGACACTCTCACAAATATTGAAAGATATCACGACTACCCTCATTTATTTTATATGATTTCAACGATGACAAATAAAATATACAAGTACTTTCTCGACTCGATCTTGATCGACTAAATACAATGATTTAGTCGATCAATATTTATTTGATAATAGCATATCCAAATTGCTTTAAATCGACTCCAAATCGATGATGACTTTATGATAGTTAGAAATTTAAACCTTTCAAATTCTGTCGTAACAGAACTTAACTAATTTTAGTCCCTTCCTATCTTTTTCTAATGTCAAACGCTAAAACGAGATAGCAAATATTTATAGTGAGTAACCGACCTGCGTTTCTGTCAAATGGTTCAAAAAAATGTAGCGTTTTTGCGTATCTTTAGTCCCTGTGTTCTAAATGAAACTGACAGCACCAAAATTGTAGCAATCTCGTTTTGGCGTTTGATATTAGATAGGGATAAATAGGGATAGGGATAGGGATAAAAGACAGGGAGGGACTAAATTTAGTTAAGTTCTGTTACAACAGAATCAGCTTAAGCAGGGGGTCTACCCAAAACCGAAAAAAATGGCAAGTGGCCTACGAGACAAAAAAAAACTGAAGACCTCTGGTCTAAATTATTAATACCTTCTTCATCTCAGTCGGTGTCTTCAATCTTGAATGAAGATCGTGTTCAGCCGAAGTACTATTTCTGATTGCACGATGCACTACGCCATTCCATGTGTTTCTCTCCTCGGCGGTCTTTATAGCTTCAGGTGTTGGCAGGTCGGTGACTGTTTTACTAGGTCTGACCAACGGGTAGGAGAGCGACCACGTGGTCTTTTTCCGCCGACTTGCCCCACTACCATTACCTTTTGCACGTTGTTAGGATTAGGATACCTACTGAAGTAATAATTTAACGGATATGTACATTGTACATACATATGCATGATAATGAATAGTCTTATTAGTATCTAGTAGAAAATTGAAGTTGTAAGACACGTTATAATATAATAAGATTATATAGTTAGGAAAATTAGAGCATCAATTAGCCTGATTAAGGCGCTTCCCCGAGCATTCGTTTCCTCTTGTGGCTGAAATAGTTCCCATATGAGTTCATAATTCCCATATGAGTTGCGGTGGTAAACTCGTACGAATTTGTAAATGATTTCTTTAAAAAATCAATATTAATATATATTCAATGTACTCATTATTAAATAATCTGTCTCTAAAGTATTAGTTGCACTGCAAATTAAAATAATATGTACTTTTAAAATGTGTAAGTAAATGAATAATGCGTAGGAGACGCATGCAATCAATATTTTTTCTCATTTTTGTGGTTCGTTCATAACGAAATTGTATAAAATATTTACTGCATTAAAAATAATTTGAATCAGCCCGTGTGATGAAAACACATTGAAGAAATATATATATATATATATATATATATTTTTTTTTAAAAGTAAGCAATGTAAAATAATACGGCGTGCAAAGCGTTCTGTTAGCCGCTTTAATGAAAACGATGCTTATTATTTGTGTTCACACATCAAAGCCATAACTGTGTTGAGTATCGAATGATGTCTAATGTTAGTCCAACACGACACAGGATCAATTGGCAAGCGGTTAGTTGGTCACGGGTTTCCCGTAGCGGCTCGTATCTGGAGGTCACTCAACTCCTCGACTGTTTATCAGAACATTCGGCGCGCGCGCAGTTTTCGTGCCATTGACATTCAGCCCCCGAGTTTGCAACGTACGATTGAAATAGC
>WUAW01002055.1:84442-99754 GCA_017165845.1 Thaumetopoea pityocampa | reverse complement strand
AAAAAAACTATAACTTTCCTATCATAAGACACGTAATTGATTTGTCACAGTTTTTCAAACCATAACCATTAGTAGTCATCGAGATGAAACTATTGTTTTAGTTGAGAAGTCTTATTGTTCCAAATAAAAACGCGGGAAATTTAATGGTTAAGGCTTAAGAAAGCGCTCTTGATTTTCTGCGTCAAATAAGAAAGTTAATAACAGATTTGCTTCAATTATTTCATTAAATTTGACACTGATGATTAGAAAGTTTGCGTTGATTTCAACTTACCATAGTAAAATCCGTATTGATAGCATCGTAACAAAAAGCATATAGGTTATATGTAGCGATATCAAGACTAAGAAACAGAATCTACCAAAAAGATATTTTCATTCGTTCTTGGAAACACTGTACGGCAGCGTATGTCTTCTAAATGGCCTTTAGGTTAGGTTATTTCGACCAAGACATGTAAATACACTTCTCATCAAAAAAAGGATTCCCTTTTTCTTTTTCTCTTGTGGTAATTAAAGGAAAGAGAAATTTAATTCTATCAAAAACAACTATTTAATTATTATAGCTGGCAGTTTCGTCTTTGAAATGGTGTGCCAAAATTACAAAATTAAATTAAATTTTTCGATTGTTTATTTATCGAATAAAATTATTTATCGAAATAAATGAACTGAAACGTTGTTCTGAAAACAAATGCATGTTTAAAAAGTTGATGTACATTTATCGCGCAAAAACTAAAAACTTACGCTTAAGTGTAAAATTGTTTGTTTGTTATTTATTCACTGGGCTTTATGACGTCTGATAAAGAAATACATACAATAACATAAACTTGATGAGAACTCGCTTTTTGATAAGAATTGTATAATATGTTTAAAATGTACGATGTCTTTGACATCAATTTGTAGCTAATAAACATTTATTAATTATTCTTCATATAAAAGTAAAAATTGACTGCCAGTTTTGTTGCAGTGTCAAACTGCATACATCAATCAGAATATGAGCACTGCAACACCAGGGGTTGCAATCCACCGGTGCTGCAGCAGCAAGCTGAGAGGTGGAGCCTTTTCGGACGGGCGCGTAATAAAATAATATATGCATATTTTTATTCTGTATGTTTATTTGCTTTTATTGTGCTTGTCCTGAATAAATGTCTTCTTTTTTTTTCTTTCTAATTGTATAGTGGCGCCTCTATTATTTTCTATATCTATTTGGTAAAATAATAGTTCATACTCGTACTAAATAACAATAACGTTCTCAAAGACTGGCTTACTGTAAACTGTTTTTAAAGCATTTCAGATTTATTCGACGGGCGGAATGTGAATAACACAAATAATTGAAAATTAAAATAACACTTTCACTATACCGTGTTTCAATATTTCATTTCTATATGAATGATATAACTATTGTAATATTAATATTGAAATTATTATAATGTTAGCTTTTGCCCGTGGCTCCACCCGCGTAAATGTCGGTTTTCCGCTACATGGGAAATCCCAACACAATCATAGATTTATATAAAAAGCCATGAACCACTTTTACTTGACCTATATACCTCTCTCTTGACCACGTAGCTCTCATATCTTAACGGCGGCTACTAAAACAGGGACAAGCTGTATCTCCAATTCTATTGTACCAATTTTGATGAAACATGCTGTAGCATTTAAGTCTGAATAGTACCTTTAAGACTGTAACAGTTTAACCAAAATCTATCCGCTGGTTGTTGCGTGAAGCCCGAACAAACAAACAAATAAAGAAACATCGACGGGTTTGGTTTCAGAAGCCCTTAATCAGTCGATCTGAGTAGTTTGTTTTTAAATATCTTTAATTTTTGAAAATTTGACATTTAACAATTCTTTCAATTATAATATTAATACAGTCAACCGATCTTCTGAGAACTTAATGTAGGCAGTTCTCAAGTAATGAAGTCATTCGCATGTGTTAATTACTACATCATTATTCTAACACGGCTATTGTCTGACGCAATTTTAATTATAAAGTTTGTGTCTGAACTTTTTGGCTGTGTTATTATTTAAGATCTGTTTAGTATTCATATTATGTGACCACATGTTAGGATCTGATTTAATTAATTGCTTTTATTCTAGACCAATAAGGATAATTTTGCGTCATACTTATTTTGTATTATGAAAAAAAAGAGTAAATAATGAGCGCGGATACACGAGATTCGATAAAATTATAAAATACTAGCTTTTGCCCGCGGCTTCGCCCGCGTAAATATCGGTTTTCCGCTACATGGAAAACCCGAAACAATCACAGATATATATGAAAAAAAAAATACTACCATATCTTTAGGATTTTCTTCTTAACTACAATTATCATCATCGTTCTCAATCAGTAATCCTCCCCACTACAGAGGCACGGACCTCCCTTAATCAGGAGGGGGATTCGGCCGTAGTTTACCACGCTGGCCTAGTGCGGGTTGGTAGACGTCACACACCCATCTGGTCATGCGGGTTTACTCACGAAGTTTTCCTTCTCCGTCTATTACATAGTGTCTACAATATGGACCGTGAAGTTAAGTTTGAGAAAATTAGTGGAACGGGACCGAGATTTGAACCTGCAACCTCTTGATCGCTAATCGAGTGTTCTCACCCCTAGACCACCCTATATGATAAACGTGATGGTAAGTACACCCTATAAGTATGTGATAGTCTAGTAAGTACGTGGTGGTCTAGGAAGTATGCTTCCTAGACCACCACGTACTTCCTAGACCACCACGTACTTCCTAGACCACAACGTACTTCCTAGACCACCACGTACGTAATAGACCACCACGTACTTAATACTTACTAGACCATTACATACTTAGTATCATAGAGCGAATGAATTAAATTGGCGATGACTAACCTCTGTCTGCTGTCACCCTCGTCCTTATACTTGGTGCGGATCTCATCCAGGGTCGAGATGAGCTGGTTGAAGGTCTCCCTGTCGATGACGAGGCACGTCGTTCCGTCTGGTGAGTCACAGACAATGTTTGCGGTTCGTAGATCATCACTGAAATTGAAAAACATACATTTTTATTATAATATTCGCTTTGTATTATCACAGTCACTAGAATATTACTACTATTCTAGAAATGTCTACTGCGATGCGCTTCTGCAAAGAGCATCCAGTGTACATAAACGAACGGAGGTATCTTTCTATGGGTCTTTAAAAATAGGAATTAAAACATTTTTTTATGTTATTTTTATATATTTGGTGCATATTTATGGATTTCTGAAGCCGTAAAAAGTCTAACTTTTGAACTATGGTGTGGAAAATTATGAAATAATTTGTATTAGTAGAACATTAAAACATTCAAAGACCAATGTTTTACATAAGAATTTTATAGTATAATTTTTAAGTTAATAAGTAATTAAAATGGCGTGTAACCGATAACGTTGAACCCTATAAAAATGGCGGCGTCGTGGTTCACCACCCGACATGTCTCGTTTCCCACGGGGCGAAAAGTGGGCTACGGATAGTCACTTTGGTGCATCAAACATTTGTAGCAAGTGGAAAGAAGTGGTCTCTGCCTACCCCAATTCTTTGGTAGTATAGTGGCCAGTATCTCCGCCTTTCACGTAGGAGCCGAGGTTCGATTCCCGCTGTAGAGCGAGGGAAAAAGGCGTGATTCTATGTATTTATGTACTTAACTGATTGTCTTATATTCAGTTGCCTACATGCCCTTTTAGTTTAGCGACTACAAAAATAATTTTGTCTTAAAAAAAATTATGCAATACAAACTTATTTTTGTTAACCATAAAACAAATCTGTACATACACTATTTCTTTTTTAAAATTGTCTATTCATTTTTTTTTTAAATTTAGAAGTAAGACTACGGAACCGTACGCTGTGCAAGTCACGTATTTTCGGCCAGTGCTTTTAGTTACGTATGGAGCAAGCGGGCGTGCGGTCCATTTGATACTGTACCGACTAACGGTAAGTTACTACAGGCAATGGACAAATATCTACGAGAGGTTCAAGAATGATGAATAAAGATGCATTGCCACTTCGAGCACTGAGTTCGTTTTCATTATGAAAAAAAATCGCAGTAATTAAATTTTAGATGTTATATAATAGTGCTGATTCTGTTGTAACCGAGCTTAACTAAATTTAGTCCCTCCCTATCTTTTCTAACGTCAAACGCCAAAACGAGATAGCAAAAATTTATAGCGAGTACCTACTGACCTATATTTCTGTTAAACGGTTCAAAAAATTTGCGTTTTTGCGTATATAAATCTTTTAATTTTGACGTGTCTAAACGAAATTGATAGCACCAGAAATTGTAGCTATCTCGTTTTGACGTTTGATATTAGAAAAAGATAGGGAGGGACCAAATTTAGTTAAGTTCCATTACAACAG
This sequence comes from Thaumetopoea pityocampa, assembly GCA_017165845.1. NCBI lineage: Eukaryota > Metazoa > Arthropoda > Insecta > Lepidoptera > Notodontidae > Thaumetopoea > Thaumetopoea pityocampa. The sequence continues at coordinate 95,403 of WUAW01002055.1, read as the reverse complement.
AATCAGCATCGATTAGTCTTATAAATATTCGGCTTTATTAACAATTTAAGTTATATTTATCATTGGTTTAGTTAATATACGTTAACAAATGTTAAAAAATTAATTAACATTAACAATGCAATATATTAAGTATATACACATCTGGCCAAGGTATTTCGCAGGTATTTACACGAATGTCTAACCAATAACTATGTTATTTTTCTGTCCAACGCCTAATAAAAATAAAATGTAATATATTATTTTAATTACGGTCATGCGTAATTACCGGTGGGTTTTTCCTCTTCATACGAAAATCCTTGTAGCGTACACGATTGATTTAGTATAGAGAATTGATTCACAAACAAAAGTCTCTTTCGATTCTATACCATTTACAATATGATTCAGAGCTTCGGTTAACAATACAAGGTAACAATGTCATTGAATAATCTTCAAATTAGAAGTTAAAATATTGAAAATAATAAATTACAAATACAAGTATATAATATTTTTTCTTTATTCCGATCTAAGTTGGAGTACGCTGTTATTTTAGAAGATGTGGCTATAGGATGAGTTCATATAGATGACTTCTTTCTGATATTATGCCCGTTCCAAAATATGAAGGATTTGAATTCCTGACCTTCAGATCGGAAGGCGTGGCACAAATCTACGAGTACTAGACCACCACTACTCGTTACAAAAATTTTATGAGATTTTATAAAATATTATTTTATAATAAATATATTATTACATACATACATACATACAGTCACGCCTTTTCCTTGGTTTTTTGGCAGGAAATCGAACCCCGTCTCCAGCGTGACAGGCGGGGATATTGACCACTATACTACCGAGGGTAGCTAGAGACCACTTTTTTCCACTTGCTACGCTCGTTTAATGTAGCAAGGTAGCTAGCTGTCCGTAGCCTAATTTTCACCCCTGCGGGAAACGAGACGTGTCTCGGGTGGCGAACCACGACGCCGCCATTTTATAAGTTTCAAAAGTGTTAAAGTTCCTCATTGCGTTCCCATAGCTTAATGGAGAGGAAAGGAAAGAGGATGAGATAGGAAAGCTGTATTGAGCAAGGAATATGGAATTTGGGAAGAGGACTGTAAGATATAGAATACTACTATCTCGGAAAGAGTAAAGCCTAGTTCAGACTATACTAGTATTTTAGTCGAGTAGCGAGTATTTTAGTAACTAAACGTGTCTGAACACTAAATCTTTGGTGTTCAGACACGTTTAGTTACTAAAGTACTCGCTACTCGACTGAAACACTAGCATAGTCCGAACTAGGCCATAGTCCGAACTAGGCTTAAGAGACAGTAGTAGCTCGGGGGGCCGGGGTCGCTTACCCGTATACTTAAGTCTATTCGCCGGACAGTTTAAAAGACTAAGTACTCCCCGACCTGATATTATTATTATCATAAAATCCCTTACCCCTGTAACGCCTTCTCGCCGAAGAAATCGCCTTTTGTGAGAGTTCTTATGAACTTCTCTTCATTGCTGTTTGGTTGTTTTTGAGTTACTTTCACCTGAAAAAGAAAATGAACATACAGTTGACATGTGGTCTAAGTCATACGACGCAGTGGTATTATACTAGATTGATTAATAAGTTTACGAAATGTGATAATTTGAATTAAGATAAAAGAATGAATTACATTTGATTCGAAGCTCAAATTTAGTAGTAGCCAGAGCGAAAAAATTCAAAAATAAAAAACTATCACTTCTTTTGCTGTTTACTTTTGGTGTCCAATATTCTCTATCTTCATCGATCACCACCCCCTATGTTTATGATACTTTCATAACTGGATACTGGCAGAAATGTACCAAACTGGTCAAACGCCATAAACCAAGAAGTGAAGTACTTTTGGTGAATTATTGACGAATATCCAGAAACTGCTGTTGTGTGACGCCGATATAATAATAGCACCACTCCATTTTTCCCGTGCATGCTGTGAGAACCAGCTCAGGGACCAGGATAATGGGCAGCAGTTTTATCTTGTTGTTCAGTTAAAATCCACTGTTATTTCCAAGACCCCTGTCAAGCGTGAAGAGTATGGCACCCCCCCCCCCCCAAGGAGAAGGCTGACGTCCAGCAATATTGTTCCACGGATTGATGATGATGATGGTGAAGCCAGAAGCCATATACACTGTAGTCTTTTTTCAATAGCCCTTCATCGAATTATTCGAGTTGTATTAGATTAGTACATGTAAAATAAGATATTATATATGTGCGTAGTATATTATGTACGTTAATAATACATACGTAGTTGGTCCCATAATGAATTCGCCTAACTATGAAGAAACGAAGAAAATGAAACGATACCAATTATATTTTTAAATATAATCTCCACTAATACTGATACACTTCTCACATCTGTGAAACTCTAGGCCTTTATATAAATAAGCACAATCCTTGTCTTCAAAATGACTGAAGACGGCCGCCTGCAACTCTTATTAACTTGAAAATTTTCTTCCCCTTAAGTCCCGCTTTAAATTTGGAAATAAATAATAATCGGACGGGGCCATGCCAGGACTATAAGGCGGATGTTCCAGTTCCGTGAAACCGCATTGACGAACTGCATCCTTCCAAACACCGGCAGTGTGAACTGGGGCGTTGTCGTGAAGCAACAGGACGCCTTTAGAAAGCTAGCCTCTACGCTTTTACTTTATTATGTCTCGCAATTTATATATTAATGAAGCATAATATTCGTCATTTACGACTGTATTGCGTTCTTTAAAATCCACTATCAAAACACCTTGAAAGTCCCAAAAATTGTGCACATGAGTTTTTTGGTGGATTGTTGCATCTTTGTATTTCTGGGTGGCTTTTCACCCTTATAACGCCATTCCGTTGACTCGCGCTTGTTTTCTGGATCATAATACAAGACCATAGTTTCATCACCAGTCACTAGTCGCTCGATCACATTCTTTAGATTTTCTCCACAAAGATCCTCCACAAAAATTTGAAAGCACAGCGCACTCTCTTCTGTCTCTGAACAGCTGAAAGAAGTTTCGAAACCCATCTTGCACTGACTTTTTTCATATGAAGATGTTCACAGATTGCACGACGGATGGTACTTTTAGAGAGCCCAAGTCTAGCTGCAATTTCTCTAATCTTCAAACGGCGATCACTTAAAACCTCCTCTTCGATTAGAGCAATAGTTTCGGAAGTGAGCACTTCCACGGGTCGACCGTCATGGCAGATGTCTTCGACAGTTTCTATCCCGAAACGAAATTCTATCACCCAATTTTTCACTGTGCTATAAGAGGGGGCAGACTCCTTAAACACACTATCTAATCGTTCTTTTATTTGGGCGAGGGATAAGCCTTCTTTAAACAGAAACTTTATGACGTTTCGGTACTCGATTTTAATTAATACTTATTCGGTACTCGATTGTAATGTTTTCGATTTCGACATTTTGAAGAAATACGCGACTCATGTTTTACAAACCACTGCTAAACTGAGACTACGCTTTTCGTGTGGATGCGTGTTCGTATATAAATTACACGATAAATATCTATTCGAGGCAACATAAGATGTATCGGTTTATATCAGACCAGTTCATTATGGGACCGACTACGTACATACATATAAAAATCCTTACAACCACTTTTACTTGACCTCTGGTACCCTAACGGCAGCTATAAAAAGAGGGATCAAGCTGTATCTTCAATTATACTGGACCGATTTTGAAGACCAAAATCTACCCGCTGGTTTTTGGGTGAATCCCGAACAAACAAACATCGATGGATTTGGTTTCAGAAGCCTTTTATTAGTCAATCTGAGTAGTTTTTTTAATTTCTTTTTTTTAATTTGAAAATAAATAGATTATTGTTTCAAGTTTTCTCATGTACCGGACGACCGATATTCACGCGGATGGAGCCGCGGGCAAAAGCTAATAATACTTAAACGAGATACAGGGAATCCTAGTTTGGAGACATTTATGTATGTGAAAGTTTCCAGAATATTATTATACAATATATTAACGTATTTAACATTTCGAAAACTATATTGGTCAAATTACTAATTGCGTAAGTATTAAAGTTTTTTTTATCAATATTAATGGTACATCTAATTGGTTTTTAAATGGCATATTAATTGGTAATGCGTTTCCTTCAATTAAATGTTGAATAATTTGATAATCTCATGAGATTGTGTTACAAAATTTGAAATGGATATTTAGATGTCGAAAGTCGACATCGAGGTCCGGATAAACAAGTGATCGTTTAATACATTACGATAAATATTACGTAATGGAACATGTTTATAAGTTCATAATTTCAATCTCATTTCAATCGTTAAAAATAATTATTTAAATAAAATTAATAATAATATTGTACAAAAAATAGTGCTCCGTCGATAACGAGGTCTAAGACCCGTGCTACCGGTGGTCAGGGCTCCAGAATGAGGAACCTCCTTAGAATGCGGGCCGTATCCAAGAGTACTGCCTTCTGTATCAGGCTGTTCACCCATCTGCTTAGAGAGAGCTTCTGAAGGTGGAAGCCGTTTTTATTATTATTGTTATAAACGCCAACGTCAGTATTAACTACATAAATGGTTGAGGCACGACGTTAAAACGAGTTTGGAGAGATAATAAATATTATCATTTCTATCGCAGGCCGGAAACAATTTAACGGACTTGTAAATAAAAAAAAAAACCTTTGCTTGTACACAAACATTGCGTCGGTGAGATAACGACAGAAACGCTCATGCAACAAAAGTTAGTGTAACATTTAATAATGGTGCCGATTCTGTTGTAACAGAACATAACGAAATTTGGTCCCTCCCTATCTTTTTCTAATGTCAAACGCCAAAACGAGATAACTATAATTTAGGTGCTGTCAGTTTCGTTTAGGAACGTGAAAATTAAAAGATTTAGGTGCGATTTCGGAACACACGGACTAAAGATACGCAAAAACGGAACATTTATTTGAACCGTTTCACAGAAATGTAGGTCGGTACTCGCTATAAATGTTTGACATCAAAAAAAGATAGAGAGGGACCAAATTTAGTTTAGTTCTGTACAACAGAATCGGCACCAATGACGTAATTGGAACAATTTTACAAGACCAACAAAGCGCTGTCACAGTTGGTAGGTCTATTGGCAATTTAGTTTCTGCTCTGACTGATATCTGGTTATGCGTTAATAATATTTATTTATACGGATCGCTAATAGTAAGCCAAAAATAGAATTTCATCTAAAGTAATTGGTGGTAATTCAGCTGTAAACAGAACTTAAATAAATTTAGACTCTCCCTTACTTTTTCTAATGCCAAAACGAGAAAGCTACAATTTTGGCGCAGTCAGTTTTGTTATAGATATTTAGCGAGTTTGTTATGACCCATGATGACATTGATGATGACGTCATCAGTTATGGATCGAAACGTGGCAAGAGTGGCAGTACCGGAAAAGAGAAGATCTTCCGACCAGACGGGTGTTTTGTTTGACGGGGCCTGCCACCGCCCCGACGGTAGATGTCGGGACGTTGTATATACGCTAAGTCGCTATTAAACTTCATGCGCGTGATTCAGACTTCCATATTATATGGTCAATTTTAGAACTGCGCCATCTGTTGAGGATGTGTGGTATGTAGTGAAGTAGATCGCCACAGATACATCAAAATTAAGAAATTTATACGCGACCTCGGAACATGCCGACTAAAGATACGCGACAACGCAACATTTTTTGTACCTTTTGACAGAAATGTAGGTTAATATTCGCTAAAAATATTTGCCATCTCGTTTTGGCGTTTAACATTAGAAAAAGATAAGGAGAGTATAAATTTAGGTAGGTTGTGTTACAACAGAATCACTACCATTAATCTGTTATATCACTTAAATCATCAGCGTAATCAGCCCATAGAAGTCCACTGCTGGGTATGAGCCGCCTAATTAAGAGGGAGGGATTTACCGCAATCTCGACATTTGGCATGTGTCTTGGAGATTGCAGTAGGTTTTGGTTGAATAACGGATAATCGTTGCTGCCTATTATCCCGGTACCTCCCTCAGCTGATTCTCCCAGCATCCGCGGGAAGAGATGGAGTGGCGCTATTACTATCCCGTTGCCGCACAGTTTGATTATTATCAGGCAATCATTGAAAGACAGCAAACTGAGTGCAACAAATTTCAAAATAAATTTCATAACGCCGAATCGAGAAGGTTTGTCGTAATAATGAAAACAACAAACGTCAAAAATTATAATAGGGGTGTTGCTTCATCGTTACGTTCTTTATTGTTAACCGGCTTTTACTCGCGACTCCGCCCGCGTGAATGTCGGTATTCCGCTACATAGGAAATCTCGATACAATCATAGATTTATATAAAAAGCCTTAGAACCACTTTTACTTGAGCTCTCGTACCTTAACGGCAGCTACTAAAGTAGGGATCAAGCTGTATCTTTAATTTTACTAGACTGAATTCGATGAAAAATTCCGCGGTATTTAAGTCGGAATAGTATCTTTAAGACTGTAATAGTTTGCCCAAAATATACCTGCTGATTTTTGCGTGAATCTCGATCAAACAAACAAACAAAAAGACATCGACGGATTTGGTTTCAGAAACCCTTAATTAGCAGATATGAGAGTCGTTTTTAATTATATTTGATAAACAAAACTTGATATTTAACAATTTTATAATAATATAGATTTGGTATTTCATAGGTTTTAGAACAAGCATTGTATGGATATTAGCTCTATATATCCACTGAAGAGAGAGAGAGAGAAAGATAGAGAGATGGAAGTGTAATGGATAAAGCTTCATCTCAAAAACGAGTATCAATATGTCTCATGATATCGATCATCGGCATATATATCTGCATAGATATAGAATATCGCCAAGCTGACCAATATTCTGCGTATTTACGGCATTTAAAACAATGGCTTGGTGTCTCAGCGATACTGCCAATGATCCCTGCCAATGATGCAGGGATTATGGGGATTATGGGGATGACATCAGATGACAACCGATCATCTCAATCCGAGCTACAGCCGCATCCCCAGCAAAAAACAGCTGACCTAGAGAGAAAGAGAGAGAGATAGAAGACATGTAGTTATATAAATAAATCATTTGATTTATTCACATAATTCCTTACCAACGCTCACAAAGATTTGACCTTAAAACACAAAGCCAATAACTACATGTATCTCTTGTACTGAGTACGCTGACCTTGAACGCACAATAGTAAGGCTCTTAGCCTCTACCATCTCCGTGTTATATCACATTTTAGTCACACGACCCGTTCTTTGTTGCTTGACCGATGTTGCGATAAACGATAAAATCCGAAACTTCGTAACTCAATTACAAAAACGCGTCAAACAAAAAAGAACGTTTGCTCACTTCACCGTAAAGACAGCACGAATAGAATTGATGCCAAAATATATACTGTTAAATAAAACTAACCAGTGTTAAGGTTTTCTGGAGGCATTATTCGCTAATTGGCACTATACATTCAAATGACGTCCCATGTGTCTGTAAGACAGAAGATCACCATGTCTAGCAAGAGGTTGATATAAGTGAATAGCCGCATATTATTGACAGTCACAATGCTCAACATTAAGAAAAATATTTCGAAATGGAAGATAAGTACAGGTATAGATTGGGAAATTTTATTTCATTATCATGTTTTATCTACCTATATATGTATGTATATACTATTATAAAATGTTTAAATGTCAACTTTTCAAAAATCCAAAATATTTAAAAACTACTCAGATCGATTAATTAACGGCTTCTGAAACCGAATCCGTCCGATGTTTGTTTGTTTGTTTGTTTGTTCGGGCTTCACGCAAAAAAACCAACGGGTAGATTTTGATTAAATTATTACAGTCTTAAAGGTACTATTCCGGCTTAATTAATGTGGCATGTTTCATCAAAATCGATCTAGTAGAATTGAAGATACAGCTTGATCCCTGTTTTAGTAGTCGTAGTTTAGGTACGATAGGTCAAGTAAAAGTGGTCAAAAGTTTTTTTATATAAATCTATGATTGTGTCGGGATTTCTCATGTTGCAGAAAACAGACATTCACGCGGGCGGAGACGCGGGCAAAAGCTAGTTTTTTTATAAATCCAAAAGAGGTGATTGAATAATCTTGCATTGAATTTGTATCGTTCACAAATAATAATTGTACTAACGTCAAATGCCAAGGTGAACTTCTTGCACAGTCACCGCGCCAGACGCGAAAATTATACGATTTAGTGTCACGTGGACATAAAGGAAACTTTGATTTAATATCCTATTTTGTATAGTGAACTTGTAATAATTATCAGTATCAATCCACCGTTGGACTGGACATATCCCTCCTTCTACATAGAAGGTGATCTCCAATTTGGAGATCGTGATATTCTTTCATTCACTGCCAATTATATTTTTGCTAAAAAGATGAAGTGATTTACAGTTTATACTGATGCCGGCGCCACAAATAAAAAACTTGTTATACTAAAACATAGCATAAAACAATTTTATATAATTATTTACTCGAATGCCAAATAGTGGTAATTCCAACAACTTGAAGAAGTCTTATATGACACAACGATTGTAGACATAAAAGATCTTTTAAATTATAGCTACTGCGACATGTAATGTGACAACAGTAGATAATGATCGTGAGATATCTAAAGTAAAAAAGAATCTTAGGTATATTTCATTTATTTCCACTAGGGTATTTTTCGCTGCTAATTTTGCTCAACATTGTTAAAATTGTCCACAACACCTGATCTGTTTAATGCAATGACGCATGCGCACTTCATAGAATCCATTGGACATTATGGTGTCATATTGTATTTTGAAAACAACTGTGTTCTTTTAGATATAACAAGTATTGAATTACCAAATGACATCAAAAAATATCTGTTTATAAAACACAAAGGTATTGCTGATGGTAAAAAGTCACGTCTCTCGAAATGATCAGACACTCGAAAGTTGAACGGATAGACGAAAGTGAAAATTCTCACGTTTAGCAATCATCACATTTATGTGAGAATCATTTCTGTTTAAAATGACCATATCATTGAAATAAATTATAAAAATGACAAGATTTTAGCCGTTTTAAAAACTATTACGATGATGAGTAGGTTGCGTTTTGACTATAAAAGTATGAAATTTGATTTATGTAATCGTTAAATTATTTTGCATTGCTTGTCAAAAATATGATTATATAAATAAAATTAGAAAAATAGATTCCAAACTTTTAGCATATTTTTCTATATACACTAAGGAACAAAGAAAGAAAATATTATCAAAACAGAAAAGAACACTATTTACGAGCATGTTTTGGGGTCCAGCGGAGTAGTATTTCCCATACAAAATAATATTATAATATCAAAATAACTTTTATTTAATTTTTTTTTTTTATTTTTAAACTAAGATTCGCAGTGTTGTCTCTAGTTTTGTCAAATAATTAGTTCTAATTTTAAGCAATTTATTATATAATATATATAAAATTATTGATTACCTGTCCCTTCGATATAATGAAGAACGTGTCACCTCGAGCGCCTTGCCTGATGATGTAATCGCCATTCTGATAATGTGTCTCCTCCAAAACGTCAGAGATCTTTATCAGCGTGTCTTCGGGCAAGTCTTTGAAGATCGGCACACTGTTGACAAGGAGTAAGAAAATATTATAACACTTTATGTTCATTAAAACAACTATTGGCACAGAAAATGTAAGTTGTACCTTACGTATGTCAGTATAAAAGAGTAGTCGAGTTACTGAGAGATTTATTATAAATTGTTATGAGAATCTTTTATTTTAAAAATAGTAAATTTGTATGTTGGTGATGATGGTAAGTTGTTGCGTGACGCTGGCATAATAACAGCGTCAATCCATCTCTCCCCCTGGGCGCTCTGAGAACCAGCTAAGGGTGCTAAGCGTGGAGATTATTGCAAACCCCTCCTTTTAAGGAGAAAATACAGCAGTGGACTACCAAGAGCTGATGATGATAATAGTGATGATGTCGGGACGTTGTATATATGCTAAATTGTTATCAAACTTCTTCACCGTGTTTCGATCTTCTATGATAATTTCATCGTTCAAGAGTTGCACCATCTGTTGAGGATATGTGGTACTATGTAACAAAGTAGGTGGTCATAAGTGTATTTATATTTTGGAAAACAGTATAGTTAAGCTTATACCAGAATAAAAATACAGTAGAATATATTTTATTCATATTATTTTATATGCCTACAAACATAGAATGCTCCCATTTTATCTGACAACAACCTTTGAACTTCACGATACGCAAACTAATTTATAATTCAAAACTAAGTGCTTACGTAAGACACTTCCAGAATAATATGCTGCCAATTTATTTGTACCGTTTTAGTGATCTTAGCGTTCAATTAATATATTAAAGTAGGTAAAAGGAAAATTCCGAAATAATTTTAGATTAAAAAAAAAGTCAAAACTGTTTTTACTTGAGTTCTCGTATATACTGGAGTCTTCTGTTCTACTTGACCAAGTTTGATAAAACATGCTGCAGTATTTAAGTTGGAATAGTACTTTTAGAAGACTGCGAGAGTACGACCAAAATCTACCCACTGGTTTTTGCGTGAAGTTCGAACAAACAAACAAACTGACGGAAAAATAAAACCAAAGATGGTATCGGTTTCAGAAGCCCTTAAAATTAATCGATTTTAGTTAATTTTTTTGAAATATCTTTAACGTACGGGCAATGACATTTTACAATTTTATTATAATAGTATAGATATACGATATAATAGATAGATAATATGATAGTATAGATATACAATATGATAGTATAGATAGACAATATGATAGTATAGATAGACAATATAATAGTATAGATAGATAATATAATAGTGTAGATAGACAATATGATAGTATAGATAGACAATATAATAGTATAGATAGACAATATAATAGTATAGATAGATAAATAATACTGTAAATAGACAATATGATAGTATAGATAGACAATATGATAGTATAGATAGACAATATAATAGTATAGATAGATAATATA
>WUAW01002055.1:37812-48315 GCA_017165845.1 Thaumetopoea pityocampa | reverse complement strand
TAGACTTCACACACCCATGCGGGCATGCAGGTTTCCTCACGAAGTTTTCCTTCTCCGTTAAGTACATTGTTAATGCATAATGTTTCATCAAAATTGGTCAAGTAATACTGTAGAGACAGGCTGACCTCCCTTTCATTAGACGCCATTATGGTACAGAACTAAAGCAAAAACGATTATTGACTTTTTATAAACCTATAATTATTTTGGGATTTTCTGTTTAGCGCGAAACCCAACATTCACGCGGACGGAGTCACGGGCGAATCCTAGTTTCTATATAAACTCATTAATTAAGTGTAACACATTACCTTAGTTCTTCCGGATAATTGTTCATCACTTAAATTGCATACATCCGCTTTGTAATAAGACATATACATAATATTGTTATTTACTTAAGTGGACGAATTTAAATGGCGCTAAATTATGCAATTCAAACATTCAATCTACTAAGTGTATTTTATAAATATGTGTTAATATTCGTGTATGAATCAAACAGAAGTGGGTCGGAGTGATGTTTAATTGGTATGCCAGTGCTCGGTTGTTTAGCAACATCTAAGTGGCTCAATTCGTATGCGAGCCCGCATAGAGCCTCAATCTGAAGTGCGTGTCGTAATGTCCTGAATCCTAATTAATTTTAGCCTACTTGCCTCACGAGGAAATATTAAAAAAACCCATATCACCAGAAAGATTTTTTTTTATATTTATATTATTATAAAATCGTTTAATGTCAAATTTTAAAAAATAAAACAAATTTCAAATCAAACTACTAAGATTGACTAATTAAGGGCTTCGGAAACTAAATCCGTTGATGTTTGTTTGTTTGTTTGTTCGAGCTTCACGCAAAAACTAGCGGATAGATTTTTGTTAAACCATTACAGTTTTAAAGGTACTTACTATTCCAACTTAAATATTGAGGCATGTTTCATCAAAATCGATCCAGTAGAATTGAAGATACAGCTTGATCTCTGTTTTAGTAGCCGCCGTGAAGGTACGAGAGCGCAAGTAAAAGTGGTTATTTACTTTTTATAATATAAATCTATGAAATTATCAGAACTATCATTGAAACCTCTTGCTCCCTAATTTTATTTTTTAAGCTAACTGATAATAAGTGATCAACAAAAGTGAAAATGTGCTTATGGCTCCGGTTAGTGTGGCCGGTTTGGTCCGGTTTGGTCCCTCCCTATATTTTTTCTAATGTCAAACGCCAAAACAAGATAGCTACAATTTCGGTGCTGTCAGTTTCGTTTAGGAACTTCAGAATTAAAAGATTTAGGCGCAATTTCCGAACACACGGACTAAAGATACGCAAAAATTTATTTGAACCGCTTGATAGAAACGTAGGTCCCTATAAATCTTTGCTATTTCTTTTTGGCGTTAGAAAAAGATCTCTATCTTTTTCTAATGACCAACTAAACGCTATAAATGTTTGCTATCTCGTTTCGGCGTTCGACATTAGAAAAAGATAGAGATGGACCAAATTTAGTTTAGTTCTGTACAACAGAATCGGCACTATTATTACACTAGCACTCGTCATAATATGTCTTAAGCGTTATAACACACATATGCACTCTACCCACAATAACAAAGGACCTAGTATGATAAACATTTATACTATTTTGTTAAAGTCAATGTATGTGTATATAACTACTAGCTTTTACCCGCGGTATCGCCCGCGTTGATATCCTTAAATACATATCAGAGACCGTTAAAATACAATTATTTAATGACTTTGTTATCTTTTTTTCCTATTCGTCGGCAAACGTATTTTTTAGGATAAGAGATACCGTATATCCTTCTCTGGACCCGTGACAATGTGTGTACAAAATTTCATTATAATCGATTAAATTGAAGTTATTATTTCTAATACACTTCATTCTCGGTCCATATTCGTCCACACTACAGGCACATGGACTTCATCTAATCTGGAGTGGAAGTAGCCATACTAACCCACACTAGACTACCACGGTAGTCTAGTGTGGGTTGGTAGATATCATACACCCATGCGGGCATTCAGGTTACCATACAAATTTTTCCATCTCCGTTGATTATATTTGTGTCATCAATATGGTCTATATTGACTTTGATATCATCAATATAGACCTTGCATGAATTTGAAAAATTCATACCGAAACCGGGATCAAACCCATGACCTATTGTTCGCGAGTCACGTATAGTACCACTAGACCATCAATGTACTCCAATATATTATGCTTGCTCATAACTTATAACCTTATTTTTTCGTTAACGCTCGAGTGCTAATAAGCGTAACTATAATTATTATAACCCGTTTGACGGCGCATTGAGGCAAGCACACAGGTATTTGCTGATCACATTACGTCATTCATAATGTCATCCGCGGAGACCTCGAAACTGTCTCATCACATAACGCGTACATCCATCAACCTCAGCGCACGCCTAATCATAATAATCACACGTTACTAACTACGATAAAGATTTTATAGACCAATACATATTATGTATTACATAAAAGTTGCTTAAATAATAGAAGAAAATTATAAATTACCTGTCTCTTCATTCGCATGATGTTGATCAGACTTCGAACTGGGATCTTCTAAACGAGTCACATCCAACAATATTCCTGCATCCAGAGTAGATTCGGTGGCAGTACTGTCTCGCTGACATAGATTTCCTGTTCTCCTCTTTCGAGTTCCGTACGTATGAACCGGCACTATCAACTTAGGTCTAGGTATTGAGAAGTCCGAAGCCGAGCCACTGGACGAACTTTTCGCACTTCTAGAATAAACACTATTACCATTCGTAGCACGCTCTTCACTAATACGTTCTGTCTGTATTCGAAAATTCGTAATGTCATTGTGCATATCATACCTATTGTCACTTTTCACTCTCACTGTGCTGTACAGCTTTCCATACTTATCACGTTTGATTTGTTTCGAAATACCGTCTGTAGTCCGATAGTCACTTTCTTTACCCTGGTCGATCGAGTGTAACCCATCAGCAACCGGAGGGGCGAGTTGATTCGGATTTCCGTTGAACATTTCGTACTGCATTAGCGTCAACTGTTCGCTCGGTGACAGATTTCTTTTCGGTTGAGTAACCGTGACACCATTGTAAGGTTCCCCTATAGAATTTATGGTGTCGAGGTAGGCTCGAAGTGGCGCTCTCCCTTCGCTTTTTACTCTCAATGATTTAGAACGAAAGCTAGGTTTATTATCTTCGATGCGTCCGTTATATTCGTTAGTCGGCTGCGCAGTGTGCTTAGGAAGTTGATCGCATGTTGATAACGATTGGTTAATAGGTGGCATGTATAAATCTAAGTCTTCCGCTTCACAATGTAAATCGAGGTTTTGTTTTCCGTTTCTGGATGTTATAGGTCTTAAATCTAAAGTGGCCATAGTATTTATTAATTGGTACATTGTGTTACCATTTTGTTTTATTTGCTCATTGTGATTTTTGTCCTTTTTCGTATCTTTCTGATTCTGTTTTATTTTATCGCTGTCGGTATCATTGTTCTGTTGGCTTACTCGCGAATAATATTCATAATATGATTCAGAAGAAGGGTCAGGTGGGACCGGTCCTGGATCAGGGAGCGGGTAGTGATTTTTTTTCGAGTCAGCTTTCCTTTGTCGATGGGCATACTTCAATGAATCCTTACGTTGAGGTGGAACAGGTGGTTGCTTATTGTTAGATGTAAAAGCTTCAATATTCCATTCAGTAAAATTTCTGCGTTTTACTCTTCTAAGTGTCGAAGGTTTATATCCATTTGGCATATCCTTAAAACTAAAACTATGTTTTAATTTACTTTGCGCTATAAGATTGTTGTTCGCTCTTGCTTTTTGTTCTATATTTTGTTGATATTTGGCTAACTGAGATAAATTTTCATTAGGAACATCATTAGAATAACTATATTCATTATCTTCCAATGAATAAGTTTTGCTATCGTATTCTTTGTCGTTATTTCGGCCAACGTCTCTGCATGATTTACTTCTGGATATCGAATTGAATTTGACATTGTTCGATTTCTCATCATTTTCATTAAAGGAACCAAGGTTTTTCGCTCCAACCCAATTCGCCGCGTAGACCAGGTCCATAGTCCTGTCCGTGATGGACAGCCACGGGTCCTCCATGACCGCTTTTCCAGGGTAATGTTTGATTTTCATATTGCAGCTGAATCCGTGAGAGTCACTTCTATCACGTCACTATAGGGCCAATACGTAAGCATGTGAGGAATCATTCTTGACAATGTTAATTCCATTTTCCTATATTCCTATATATGTATGTTATCAACCAGTTGTAAAGGTTAAGTGCAACTGACGTTATTATTAGATATTGGTGTTAAAGGCTCACTCGCTTGTTTTTGTTAGCTTATTAATACCAAGAACATATATTAGACGTCAATCTGTAAAATTTATACCTATAACACTGCAGCAGAATTTTACTGTACTTTAAATATGTTGATGTATTAACGTAAGCAGACCTTACATGATTTCCTACTAAGTGGCTGTTCACAGAATGGAGCCATTTTGAAACTATTATTATACATCATCATGCATAGAAACTTGATAAATTTAAGACATCATTTCTTTGACTACATAACAAACGACTTGTGAGTATTTTTTTATGTCACTGATGTGACATAAAAAAATACTCACAAGGAAAGGAGCATGCAAGCCAACTATTACTACTATACTAAGTGACTACTGATGCCTATGGACATCACTATATATATATATATATATATATATATATATATATATATATATATATATATATATAAGCTTAAGTTGCGGTACAAGGGGCCTTCTACTATATAGAGATACAAGCCAACCAATTATAGGAGACATGTATCGTGACTCCATTTCTATAGTTAAGATTAATATTGGTGACACCAAGTCCTTCTCCATTCCTGAAGGTATCAAGTCTTGGAGCCAAGTCCGTTTTATTGAACTTAGTACTTACAGCAGTCAGCTTAACTGCTAATGTATATTGATATCATAGTAACCATTAAAAATTAATCCCTAGAAGAATACGCTTCAGAATCGCAATCTGATACTGAAAGTGATGAAGACCGAGTACATACTCTGCATCTCCCATGGAAACGCGGATCCACCTACCATCCAGATTACTACTGCTAATTAGAATATTTGGAATTTTTGGAATATTTGGAATCGCACATTATGATGACCCAGGCCCAGATTTGATCAGCTAACAGTAAAATGTGTGCGTCCAAGCAAAAACGGTCCAGTTCTCGGCATTTAGTTTCCGAGATATAAGAAGTTTTGTAAAGTTGAGTGAAAAAAAATTGTATTTCGTGATTTTAATTGATTATTGATATATGCTCAATTATCTACAATTTCATAAAGTAAATGACTATATACGATGTTTCTAAATATCAGAAACTTTAAGAGAAAAGTTTAGTAAAATGGTACCGGTGGTGGGCATGCCAATATTTTTGCAATAAAAACGTTTCAAGACCCCGTACTGATTTCTATTTAAATAATTTAATTATAAGTTGATTTCATGGAGATTATCTCAATCTACAATAATAAATAAAAATCTATGTAACAAGCAAGTAGAAGTGTGTTTTTTTTATCACTCAGACTGAAAAGACTTTTTCTCAAATCAAGTTTTTTCAGAATTTCAACTTCAAATGTCTGATAAAAAAATATGTGCCAATTTTTGAATATTTTTTCAATCCTTACTATCAATTGACTATTCTAGATACCGAATCTATTTTAACTCAACACCCCACTGCTGGACCCTTTTTGTTTGGACGCCCACAAATATGCGCAGGATGAATAAAGCAAAGCGAAAGATGAACATTAGTTCTTACCAAATAGTGCAATTTTTACATACTAACATAACATGCAAGCAAATTATTTTCACAAATATTTCATGAAAATTACTAAGATTGAAATTTCTGATTTAATACTTATAATATGACTTTAATAGACCTTTAGTAGATAACGCATTTGAAATGAATTATCTCCGTTTCTTTTATAAATAAAAACCTGAGTTATTGAGCAATCTTCGCAATAACGGATGCGTCACGGGACGCAGGCACGGCCGTTGCACAAGAAATGCTTTAGCCCAAATACATTAACGACTAGACACCAATGACTATGCCTTTGATATATTAAGCAACGTTAATTATAACGAGCAACATAATAACGTCTAGTGGGGTGAGTCCGAGTTCGAATAATAGGTCAGTCACCGATTCCAACCCAGCCGGGCAGTGTTCGGGAAACTAAGTACGTAACGTCTTTTCGTCAAAAATATGCTTTAAGACTGGGGTATTTAATCAGTACCTGTTGCCAACAATAACCTACGGATTCGAAACTTGACCACTATGAGCCTTATAAGAAGTATGAGCCTTATAAGTTCAAGGGCATCCAGATAGCAATAGATAAAGCTATACTTGGAGTTTACCTGAGACGTAAAATTTGTAATAAGGGGGAGCAAAGTCACCAATGTAGCTGAAAGGATTATAAGGCTGAAGTGGTAGTAAGCAGGGCCCACAGTTCGTAGAGTCAATGGACGTTGGGGTCTTCGAGTGTTGAAATGGTGACCCCTAACCGAAAAGCGAATAATCAACGCTCGCTATGGCGATTAGAGGAGATTTATATCCAGTAGTGGGCATCTGTGGGATGATATAAGAATGTTGAAGACATAATAATGAGATAGGTAAGTGCTTATGATAACTAATTCAGAAACTACTACAGAGTGTTAGATATATAAATATTATTAATAACAAAAACTTTCACCTTAAACCTTTACCTCTACCGATTAAAATGCATATCTCTATATTAGCATTAAAATAGAAAAATTAAGTTAAACGAATTCATTAATCTAATGAAACTTAATGCTTATATCTACGAATCAATGAATTTTCTACACAAATTCGTATCCACAAAGAAGTAGACCGACAAGGTTGTAATATGTTATGATTCAATCACGATTAAACTTCAACAAAACACAACAAAAGTCACAAACAAAATTTTAACACAATTATAGCCAAAATCCATCAATATGGAATAAAAGTTACAATAGATGAAGAAGCTACAAGGAATCATAAAATAATAAGTTAAAGTAGAGTAAGATTCATGTACACCATAAATATTTATAGTATTCAAATCAAATGGACAGATAAATAACGAGAAAACTCATTAGTACTCCGTATTCAGTAAATCTAATTACTTATTTAAATCACCAGACAATATGGAACACAGACAGTTATGGTACATTGCCTCAATATATATTAAGGCACGAAGAAACTAACTTTGATAATGTAGGCGACGAAAACAATAATAGAAATATGTGCGAATTGATAACCAATTAGCAGCAGGCGTTGAACGCCTGATTGAGTTAGTAGGTAACAATTTCTAAAGCATCAGCCGATAGACGGGTTGAAACAAGTTCATTGGTCCACATATGCAGTGGGCTGGTCAATGATGATACGTGAGAAAATTATCCAGGAACTTGAGAAATCGTAGTCGATATCTAGAAAATCGTTCTCTAATTAGAGTCATTGACTAGTACTTAATATCATCAAAATGATTAATTATCAAAAATTACCTAATATGCATTTTGTATGTCACAGACGTAAACAAACATTTTTTTATTATTAGTCATAGTAAAAGTCTTAGTAGTTTTTATAAATCACATTTGTACAGTGAGAATTGGATGAAATTCGATTATCAATATACAATAAGATTATAAGCTTCCTCGAAAGGTCTCTGTTATTTATACGTTCGCAACTTGATACTCGTATTTATGAAAGCTAATTCCTATTTAATTATTTGCTTGAACAAAATCATAGCAAAGAAAAAATCTAATAGTTACTATACAGATAGGATTTTCACTGTGTTAGACTATGTATTCATATTGTAATTTATTTTTGTTACATTTTTTGTCAGACCCGATCCTTGATTGAGATTAGATTCAAAAACTGAGGCTCAGTGGTTTAGATCAAACTGACTGATTTTACTACTTCTGAGTAGAGCTCTGTTTACCAGCCAACATTATTGGATCGATGTATCTGTTAGTAAAGGTAAATACAGAACACAACAAGAATTCATTTTTTGTTTTAATATTCCAATCAAACTGTTGTTAAGCCACACTTTGTATGTCATAATTCTCAGTTAACCTTAGTAAATTTCCAATTTCCAATTGAAGTAAATTAAATGTGAACTAACAATACTGTAACAGTAAATAAACCAATAACAGTAGCAAATGCCTCATACAGTAGCATTTTATCCCTGGTACATTTATCAAACTCGGCAATTTACATCGCATCGATAATAAACATTGAAGTGTAAATAAAAACATTGATTCATAATCAATAAGATATCAATTCATTAATGGAGTTATATCAGTCAAATACGCAAAATAAGATTAACGGTAAATTACTCGAATCGGAAATAATGGTAACCTTTTCTCATTTATTAACAATTTTTTTCGTTAGGTTTTAAAGTTTTAATTTCTTTAAACTAGATTTATTTCAAATTACAAATTAAATTTTTAATAAGCTTTTTTAAAAAAATAACTGATGCTGTAAAGCAATATAAACTGTCGCCAGTATCGCTGACATCATCTCATCCCAACATAAATGGAAATATCAATTTTAATGTCACCAATCTATTGTTGATGAATTTAGCTAACCACGGTCTGATTGAATTGGTAATAGTTGCAGCAATTATTAGACATTACGATACCATCATGATCTTGTACTATATATTGGACACGTAACCGAAACAATTCTAAAGCGAACCATATCGTAACTAGGTATCTGTATAACTTTCTAATTCTTGTTTGAATATTGAAACGTGACAATAATTGTACGCGTATTAAATTATTTATTATTAAGCAATAAATAAGTTACAAACTGTGTTAGTGCAATGATAATTTCAATGGATTGATGAGGCATGAATAGATTTGTATCGCAACATTTGTGATACATATGCATTGATTGTTACAAAACCGGTATTTGATCGATTTAGTTCAACATAATCGTATAACAATTTCATGTTGAGACAATTGTTTCGTGAGACGGATATAATGTAAGAAGACGTTCGGCTAAATGAGAGTGATGTCATGCTGTTTGGCCAAACAGTAACATAGAAAGCTCGTGTTTCGGGTATTAATATTATGCTAAAATATCTACACAGTGAAGATAACGTTCCAAAACACATTCACAGCACACGAGCATTGCACGCAAATACAAGAGACTTGCAGTAACCTTGTGATGTGGGAGAGCCTTCGCAAATGTTACTTTCAAATTTAATCACACAAAAGGACACGGCTATAAATATATAAGTTTGTATTAGTAGTGTTACTAGCAAGCAAATTAGCTACGTATTATTGTTGATCCAAACTAAATAACGCATAAAATTCTGCTGCAATAATCCGTCTAAAAACTCAAGTCCTTATACGGGTACATTTTGACCCTCCAAAATCTACTCAATGGAGCAACAGCTGCATCTTTAGTGAAATATGTATAGCATAACACAACACTTAAATTACCATAGCACTAGAGAAATTATTTATAATAATATTCCACAAACAAAAACTGAACAATCACACATTGTTTTTGTCGTATTCAAGTCGTACGCGACTATTTTAAATTCGGAACGCGAGACATTTAGAACGTGGCGACCAATCACGTCTGCACCGCTCCGCTTACTGCTCTACTGCCTCGATCGTGTGTGCAATGCGATGCCATTCGATCATCGCCTGCGCAGCGAGGCAACAGTAAGCGCAAGCGAGACAAAAAGTCTAGAGACAGAGAAAAATCACACTTACCTGAATATTAAAAGCTCACAAAAGGTGGACAAGGATTCAATTTGTAGCTACACTCTTTAATGAACATGCAATTCATAATGGTGTATAATAAATACAGCTGTTAATTAGGACTAATTAGGGCTTCTGAAATCAAATACCTCGATATTTGTTTGTTTGTTTGTTCGAGCTTCACGCAAAAATCAGCGGGAAGATTTTGATCAAACTGTTATATATTGCGGCATGTTTCATCAAAATCGGTCCAGGAGAATCGAATATACAGCTTGATCCCTGTTTTATTAGCCGCCGCTAAGGTACGAGAGCTCAAATGAAAGTAATTTTAAGACGTTTTATATAAATCTATGAAATCTATGATTGTTACGGGATTTCCCATGTTTCGGGAGGGACCCACAAGTTGCCGAACCTGAGGATTATTGTATCCTTCCCCCTTCATAGGACTTCTGAAAATACCAAAATGTCCCGATATAATTTACTCAGTTCTTCTTCCAGTTCGAACATCTTCTCGTCAAATCGCTTGGTGCGAAAGTTATAAATTGCCAGGGACAAGTTTTATTTGGTTTGACACCAAATCCCCGGAGGATTCTTAACATCCAACGCCCCGCCGTTACCGTGACCGCTACTAGAGTCAGGGATAACGGGGTTATCTGGGACTGGACAGTACCTTTGGGTACATTGGTGGCCTAGTGGTACCAGAGACAGCTTGGTCGAAAAGGTCGTGGTTCTATCCCG